>JAMZAV010000531.1:600000-873416 GCA_024449915.1 Sweltsa coloradensis
ATGCAATATACATGGCAGTTTTTTTCGGGACAAAATTTTTATTAATGTTGATTGCAGCCAACTCCACAATGAACGAGGTTTGTAAACACCATAGATAAGGTACTGAATGATAGTAACTTCATTAAAAAAAATTTAAACGTTTTAGAACGTTAGATAAGTAGCAATAAAATATACACATATAGGTAAGGAGACGAGTTACTTAAGCATATTATTTTTAATCATGTTGATTACAAACTTTGTTTGCACTTTTAACTTTTCTTGCAGATACAAATGCAAACATAACATAATTATTTATTAATTAAATTAATCAAGGAACAACCCAATATTCTCTTGTGATATGTGACGCACTAACATACACTGTGTGCTTAGAACATGGAGTGAGGTAAAATCAATATCAGACAATATATGTTACTGTTATCAATTAAGCACGTCTCACCCCTGGTAGAAAGCTTTTGAGTTACGTAATAAATTAATCAAATAACCGTTATTGATTAATTAGTTAATGGCATATAGAAACAAAACTCGTTAGTACCTTCCAAGGTAGTTTGTTCAAACCAGCAGTGCCGTCTATGAAGTTAATCGTAAAGTAGTTCGATATCAGATAGAGGGGAATAATTCGAAATACGACAGTACATTTAATAGTATCGGTTGTTAAATAATATGTTTGACCGTATTTATGATATATACTCGGCAATATCGCCCCTCTTGTACATACTGAGGGCGGTTGGCCTGGCTCCGTTCAAGCTCGTTGGAAGTGCAAGAAGCCGGCACTTAGTTGTTTCAAAACCACTCTTTGTATACAGCGTACTGATAATGTTGATACCTTCAAGTGCACAACTGTTCTCGTTAATATGGACATTTCACTCATCAAAATTTTCCGTTTTTACTTTTGTCGAGTACTCAGTAAGTTTAATAATGTTCCTAGAGTCTAGCATAGTTCACTTTAGCTACTTACATCAAAATGATAAACTACAAGCTGTTTTTCAAAATATGTTTGAAATAGACTCTGTGCTTAAATTATCATCAACCTATCGTCATGTGTTCATTACATTACTAACTATTGGAACAGTGGTGCTTTCAATAATCACTGGTTTATTCTGTTATAGCACTTTGATGATTAGGATTCAACATATTACTTACATAGTTGTAGTAGCCTATGTTCTGTTTGTGTTATTAGAACACATTACAAGTGATTGGAATTACACTGTACTCATGGTTCTCTTAAAGCAACGATTTAGAGTGTTAAACAGTGAATTATTGCAATTATATCCAAAGAAATTTGTCGGATCAACAGCCAAAGTGAAGATTCTAAGCGTTATTAACACAGATTTCCAAGCAAAGGAATTGCGTATACCCTCTAGGGTAGTCGCCCTCTCTCGCATCCACGTCTTGCTACACGATACGTCAGCAAAGGTCAACTCAATCGGCTCGGTACAGATGCTTCTTGCAAGCGGGATGGTCCTAGTGCTGACAGCATGCGGACTATTCTACCAAACCTCAAATAAAGTGAATATTGTCACCAAGAATGTTGCAATATGTATGGCAGCTATTTTTGGCACAAAATTTTTGTTAATGGTGATTGCAGCCAGCTCTACAATGAATGAGGTTTGTGAACACCGCATGCAAGGTATGATTTTATTGCATTCATTTTTGTAAACAGTCCACAGAACGTAATGAAAAGTACTCATTGAATGGATGGATTACGTACGGCTAGAAGTAAGTTGATTACGCATTACTTGGACGAGGGAGCGCAGTGAACGAGTCTAACAATTCAAGTCAAACTGCACTTCTGTGATTCTGTGAGTGTGTCAGTACCTTAAAAATCAGCCGAATCGCTGAACCGATTGTGCTGAAATTTTAAACAGACATCCGGTACGAGTTAACTGAAAACAGTTAACAAAATCAGCAACATATGTAGCGATTTAAACCTACAAGAAATAATAAATTGAAAATAGGCTGAAAATTTGTTAACATTTAATTTAAAGACAATGGTTTTGTTCTTAAAGAAATCTTATTATTTTTTATTTGGTAGGTGGTAAATGCTTGAAGTGACCTAGGTGTGTACGCACAAGGTTTTTCCAAATTCCGCTGAGAGGTTGAGTTTTAAATAGAATCCAGAAAATAAAAACCTTTCCCGACCGCTGTTTGAACCCAGATCTCCCACATTCTGGGTATAAGGGCGCCTTAGCCAACTAGACTAGGAAAACGACAAAGTCTTTGTTAGAGGAGTGAGGGAGTCGTCACGTGTTGAGTACCCGTGAACATTTGCATTGAAGTTGATATATATATATATATAGGTACAAATGACAGGGTTTTGAGTTTAGTTAGAATAAGGGTGCCATATATAATAAAGGCCCCAGCAAGGTTGGGCTACTGCTGGGGGATATGTTAGGGGTGTTGGCTGACCAGTGTCTCCTAATTTAATCTGCCAAAAACAAATCAATGGATTTACAACGAAATATTTATGGAATGAGGCTAAGGCCTCCCCTGCAGCAAGCAACGCGCTGTTCGCAGTGAGAAATGGGCTACTGGAAGAAAAGAAGAAGAAAGAGATGATACGAGTAGGGACGATCAATGTCATCACCCTCTCCGGTAAGATGAATGAGGTGGTGGATGTTATGACGGAAAGAGGTGTCGACATTCTGGGATTGAGAGAAGTGAAGTGGAAGGATGGAGGAAAGCTAGAACTAAATGGTGGGTACAGATTATGGTGGAGTGGAAATAAATAAGCGAGGAAGAATGGAGTGGGGATCATAGTAAGCCCAAAATGGAAGGAAGAAGTAACTAGAGACGAGTTCTGGGAATCGACGCCAGGACCCCTACCTCCCTTGACGACTTTTCCGTTGTCAGCAACGACGAAGACACAAACGGTGACAAAAACCATGACGTGAGAAATCTCCTCTCCCCCCCTTTCCTCCCGCCGATTGAAACCAAACATCATGACATAATTCATGGATGGCCCCTAAAAACAAGCGGAGGATCCATGTCGTTGAGGGAAACTATTTTGTGTTTTCAGGCGAGCCAGACAGTCGTTCACGTTCACAACATCATGAACGCCATTCACCATCCAGCGGCCATCAAAGAAGTAAGTGACCCTTGTAAGAGTTTCAGGCATTTATGCAGGGAATTGCAAACTCAGCTCAATGTACATAACTCAAATTTTGAAGAGTAGCATGTAAATACTATTGACAAATGGCTTCAAATAATGGCCACAACCCACTTTTAAACTGAAGTAATTTAAAATATGTATACCAGAGGCCTATAGACCTACTTGCATGAATAAATACATTATATTTAATTTAACTGCCCGATAGGGATGTAGAAAAACATAAATTTTAGTAAACGTTTAAAACAGTTGTTGTAAAGGCAAGTTATAAACTTCAGTTTTAGGGGAAGATTTTTGTTACGTATACAATATAAATAATTTTATATTATGTATTAAAAAATTTGTAGAAATATACCATTGGTAAATTTGCATAATATAGGTGTACCCTGTTTAAGTATACATGAAACGTCAAAGAATAAAGAAAACGAATAAGATAGAAATAACATAATGTGGAACTCACGTTTACAGTTGCAGCGGTTCTCTATGCAACTCGTACATCTCAAGGTCGAGTTCACGGCTTGTAGCTTGTTCCGCACAGACTTCTCGCTTCTGCACACGGTAAGAGCACAAAGTATTTCCACACTTGTTTTATCAGTCGGCCAATTGAAAAATAATATCTGGTCATCTTCATAACGTGGGCTGATATGTCAATATTGGCAATAGGTACATTGTGTCCTGGAAAAGAGATAGAGAATGTAAAATGACCCCTGGCAGTGGCATTGACAGAATAAATTTGAAAAATAATAAATTACATATTTGAATTAGACTGTCTATGCAACAAGCATTGATTATTTCTCGATTTGTTTAGTCGGGAAACACTCCCGTAGGTGTAATTGTTATTATTATATTATATTATATTAAATATACTGTTCCATCCATTCAGATGTATAATGCAGCTACAATTCAGAGATTAAAATGTACCCGTCCTGATGGTCTAGTCTGGTTAAGACGCTCACCTGGAATGTGGGAGATCCGTGGTTCGATTCCCGGTCGGGGCGGACTTTTTTAATTTCTGAATTGTAGTAAATATTAAGCATTGATTCTCAGTGTGCTCTCCAGTTCTTTCCGTTGAAGTATTTATGCAGTATTTTCTACTTTACTGCATTGTTTCAGTCGTACCATCTGCAACAATGAAGATTTTAGTTTTTAAACTTCGAATACTTGTCAAGCGTATTATATTAACGAGTACTCGGGCGCGAGTTCTTTATATTTCTCTGTCCACGTATGGATTATGAAATATTTATTTATGTTGTTGCATAGATCAATCAAAGTTGTAGGGTGCTACATTTTTTTCAACCCACTACCCTAAAATGAAATCTATAATAAAAAGACATCTTCCAAAACAAAAAATGGGATTTTTCTGGCAGATAATTTACATTAGTTTTCATATGAGGATGCTGAAACACTGACCAACCTTTAACTTTGTTTAACCTACACAACAACTAAAACATAAATACATTTATCATAATTGTTATGTGACAGGGAAATCCAAATAAAACGCGCCACGCACTTGAGTCCCATTGAATGTCTTGTTTTAAGATTTTTTAATGTAGACTGCTGAATGGAGGGTGCGAAAGTAAAACTATCCAATCGCAATCAGTAATCATGGGGATGCGTTCTGCTTTCAGATTGCCGCAGCCGTCACCACATACCTCCTCATTCTTATTCAGTTCCAAGCTACTACTGAATAGGGGAGTGCAGTAAGGGATTTTACACTAGAGATCGGAACAGGAAATTAGTACCTATATGTTGGGAAATGGAACGAGATTGAGAAAATTTGTAGTGACTACATTACTTTGTATTTTTTTTTTAATCAGACACCTTTTAAAGGATAAAAGACTAGTGAAAATAATATAATAATAAGTAATAATAATAATTTTCCTATTATTGTGTTTCATATTCTACAGAATTTAAATTTGAGGATTAAAGTCTGCCTCAGGTGATGGTAAGCACACATTGAAAAGTTTGTTTAGCTGCAATGCGACGGAAGTAATAAAATTGACCAATCACAACAATGAATGATCACGTCTCGCGACGGGCTCAGTCCTGCATCGGATATTAAACAATGTTCTACTTCTGTCGCGTCGCGTTTGGAGGACTCATGAAACAAGGCATAAATAAAGCAATCAAACACAGCCAAATGAAATTAGTAGGCCTATTTCTCAATGCACTTAGAAAGCACACTTTAAAAAAAGAAAAATAGCACTTTGAAGCATTTCCAGAATGCCTGAACATAAATAACAAAATAATTAGGGTATGTATTATAAAAATGTATCTAATAATATTGTATTACATAGTATGTATTAAATGTAGTTTCCACATCAAATGAAGTGATTTTGGATTTAATAAATAATAATGCAATGTTGATACAATATATATATATATATATATATATTAGAATCACAATTGTAAACTTGTCGGGTTATTTCGCCACGTCGATTTGACTTACCCATGTCAACGTTTCTGGACCGCTCTGGGCCCCGTCATCAGGACCCCGACAAGTTTACAATTGTGATTCTAATACTTCGGGCCACGAAAGCCTTAAAAACTTAATATATATATATATATATATGTATGTTGTTTTTTGACTTATATGGAAACCTCTCGAGTAAATATTTTCCATGTGAAATGAAATATGCTCCTACAACATTTCTATTATTATAATTCCTGAATCTCACATATCTCTTCTATCTATTAATATCAGCTGAGGTAGAGTTGACATACTTTGGCAAAGTTAATTTTAGTCTACAAAGACAACTCAAGGCTGGAATTATGCAATAGTTATAAAAAAGTAAAACAACACTGACAAAAACAAACATAATTTCATTCAATTGCATCAAATAATCCACCAACTGCTTATTATTTAGATGAGGTATAATCTCTTTATATCTCTACACTTTGTTCCAACATCATTTAGTTGGGACCCCAGAATCAGCGCCAGCCTGCCAAGCTCGACACCTAATTCTCTTGTCAAAACACCAGCTCTCTCGAGCTCTTCAACAACTATCCTCTCCTCTCTCCTCCATATCTGCCTATACTTGGTCTTCAATAACCTATAATCAATTTTAATCACGTACTAATATTACTTACTATTTTCAAGACCTAAGAAGCTTTGGAAAGTTTTATATGGAAAGAAGATGCATCTATAACTAATACATAGTTACATGGATGAAGGTAGTGGATTACGTGAAGATCAACTGATGATAGTTCAGGGCATCTAGTCTCAATTAGAATATATTATTGAGTATATATACAGTACACACCTTAAATAAATAAATAAATAAATAAATAAATAGTAAATAAATAAATTGCATTTAGAGTCTGGTCTACCCACTCAGTTATATAACTGATTTTCAGTGGGGGACAGTAAACCAAAGCGACTAAGCCTACCCTGTAGGCCCAGACGCAATCGACGAGTGAGCGATAAACAACCAAAGATCAATATTTTTAATAGGAAATATAGCAATCAGTGGTATGGACAGTGCGAACTGCGAACACACGCGGATCAACGCCAGAATCAACAAGGCCGATTCAGAACAACTCTGAATTTATTATGTGTTTCGTTGCTAGGACGGCTCCAAAGTCACCATTTACAAACTCCTAAGACACGAACTGATGGACTTAAGTCCAAATCAGAAGTTAAAAAACTTCTGACTTTGGCGGGAATCGAACCCTGGACCTTCTGCATTGGAGCAGATACACTAACAACAAGACCAACGAGCCACTCAAACATTCAATGGTAAATGTAACTACTATTACAAATACATACACAGATATGAAACGTAACATTTCTAAAATGTTAAATAAATTGAATTATTGAATTACTAAAATACTGTACTCTGTTCTTACCATTACCAAGTAAAGACCTGTGAACAGAAGCACAGCTAAAATTCTCAATATTTAGCAATGGTCGTGATCGCAAAGGAAAAGGTTTTAAGGCAATTTAAGATAACAAAACGAAAACTCAACTGTTGTTATGCAGGTTTCTTTTAATTAACTCCTACTTGTTTCTCAAAAACAGATTCTACAAACATTTATAGAATATACTAGCAAAATACATCAGATTATAATATATATTCGTCATCATTATACGTACTAATCTATGCACAAACCACATGGCTCACTGCACTTGGGCCTTTTATTCAGCCCATGGCAAATGGCAATGAATTACACGAAAGGGAATATTTCTCGATTTGGATGGTCGGGAAAAACTCCCGTAGGTGGAATTAATAATATTAATATTAAACAATAGGGAATGTTCACCAAAGTCCAAATATTGACGTGGGTGTAAGAAATGGATATGAAAACCCACTTAAAAATACCATTACTGCAATCAAAACCAATTTAAAGTAAATATTTTTAAATTCTATTGAGGCACAAAGTGTGTACCCACATAGTACGTATTTAATTTCCTGCACAAACAGCACGTGACGTCAAGATAGCACGCTAGGCGCAAAGCTCGGTGAATGAACTACCGCCTTTTAGATTACAAAGTTAATATCACTCTTTGGCATTACCTTATTGGTTGATTAATAAAATAAATTGATAAAATAATAGCTAATAGTGAGGTAATGGCTCGTTTTTCTTAACATAATTATTGGTGCAACTTTCAGCTTACTTTTATAAATGAAAATCTTATCTAAATATTAAATAATAAAACATAGTGTGGAAAAGGCCAATGTAAACCAAACCAGCCATTATTAGGCATTTTCCACACTTTGAATAATAATAATAAAAAATGATAAACGTATTCAGAATGAAGTTCTTAATGTAGTGGAGTGATAAAAAAGTTAAGGAACATTCCCTCCACAGTCAAACTCATAATTAATGTATAGTGCAGTCATTTCATATTATATATGAAGAAACTGATTTACCGGGTAGACTAAAAATGAAGAAAACAATTAAAACATCAATGTTAGACATATACATGTTTTATATTAAGCATGGTGAAAATTAAGGCTGGGCATCCATCATAACAACATAACAAAAATATTCATTCATTCTCCAAAATATGTTGTTGAAAATACTCGCAATATGGCAACATTGTATTGATGCCCAACCTCTGTTAAAATATAACACACAACTTTAAATGTGAAGTTACTGCTTCCTCGTCATTCAAACAAAACCGTACTTATTTATTTAGAAACACAGTAGATACATACAATATTATGGAGTAAGTACAGTAGCTTATCCAGCTGTCAAGTACCGTCAAAACAAACATTACAACAATTATTTGTTTGTGTCTCATAAATGTCTACTCATCTCACACAGCCACCTAAGATTTTCAGGTAAGTTGTTGGACTCAATTTTCCTTTCCACAAATTCACTCAATAAGTACCTACCTACTTATAGTACATATTTGTCAGTAAAATATTTCCAGATTTTGTCTAATTAATCATCTGTGATGTCTAATTCGCGCCAGAGTCTAAAAACTGCTTCGCGCACACCCCAAATGAGTAGCAGGCACTTATTACAAGCACATGGCACAAGACTTGCTTGCTTCACACCCCACCACTTACTGCTTAAGAGCATAGCTCATTGTACTCAATAGCTACATCAGCATACACAATTAGTAAACATATTCATATAAAACCCTCGACAATCCCACTCGCAAGCTCGCAATTTGCGAGTAAAAAATTTGATGCTTGCGAGTTAACAAATTGACACTCGCAGATAACTTATCGTGCGACCGCGCTTTTTTACGATCTAGCATTTGAATCGCCGCGCCTGCAATACAACTACTGCGCATAACCTGATGCGCAGCATGGCCTGTTACCAACCACTCGCCATAAACAAAATCAAAAAGTCAAGGTCAAGTTCCAGGCTACCCAACAACGCACGTAACAAAGAGACGAGACGCCTAAACTAGGCAAAAAATCGACGCGAACGACGAAACCATTTTTAATTATGTTTTTAACTACATTTGACGTTATTGGAGAGAAATATGAGAATCCACCGACAACCATAAATCCCGTGCAACATCCTCCTGATAATAAGTGTAATAATGAAATCGTGAAACTTGTCGAGCATCTCGCAGACTTGCAAACATCAGCTGCTATGCTATTGTAGGTTGAAATCACAATAGGGCCTAGGCCTTCCGCGATCTTGGATAGTTTTATGAATCATAATTAACGAAAGTAGTGTTTATTTTAATTATAAAATCGGTGACCTTGCCCATTCTCATGAAAACATGACGTAAATCCAGCAGGTGGTACGCCTAGGCCTATGTGAACTCGCATTGTGCTGTGGTCCTAGCCTAGGCCTAGGCCTATTTCACATTGACCGAGGATCGAACTCCTATGATGTGACGTAAGGAGTTGTAATGCAATATTAGCATCCTTTTAATTGTTTTTTTAAGATTAGATGTCGCCTCAAATCACGTTTTAGGCCACCAAATATAACACAGGACCCCGGTTTACCCGCGCCACCTCGTTGCGGGTGGATATTACGCCTTGCGAGCGTACTTCTCGTGGATTTGTCGAGGGTTGTTCATATAAAAGAATACGTTTTAAGTAAGCCCATACTATAGGTTTGTTTGCATACACTATTGTGAAAGTGTATACACTGGCTCGTTTGTTTGCTTTTCCTTTTAGTACACAACTCTCGAGCATTATACTAGCCCAATCGTCAGAGTAAAGTGCTTGAAGTGTTTACACTAGGTTTGCAAACAAACATACCTTTTATTAGTAAGCCTTACTGTCATTATGCTACACTACATAAGCTGGATTAAGATAAACATTGACTTATCATAATAGATTGGAGAAGGGTTGACAGGTTGGGAAAGCAAAGAGAACAAAACTTTTCACCTGCTGATGACAACTGCAGCTAATTTAAAGTTGTTACCTTAATCCATGACGCGTTTCGTCCTTCTGGGACTCATCAGGCAGATGGTGGCCACTAAAAATCAGCTAACTACATGCAAACAAAACTCACAATACATAATCAAACCTGTGGTAGGGCCACGCAAGAAGCAAATTCTGCATACATGTTGTCATCATCAAGGTTACTTCAAACACCATTCATACTGAGCCACACCGTCAGCACAACCAGTAAGGGGGCTTCCCTCCCAACTCTAGTGCTCGGGAGACAAAACATCCATGACTAACCCTAGATTTGAACTAGGACCCTTGGCAACAAGAGAAAAGCTGCCTCTGTTGTTGCTGGGCCAGGGTGCCTCTTCATTCATACTTAGAGAAAGGGTTAGAGATAGGAAGGGTGGAAAGTCACACAACAGCACAACCAGTTTATTATATACACAACCAACTTATTATAATATATAATTACAACTATATTTGGGAAATGTTGCAGTTTTTTTTATAACGGTTTAAGGTTTTATAGCATCCGTGGATGCCCAGTTTCTGCACTGGTTCTTCATTACAACGCGGGTTAATCCAAGAAACTGTTGTAGTTTATAGGCCCATATTACACATTGGATTAACATTAGGGTTGTGCGAACCCACTATTTTTCTTCAAACTTGAACTTTAATATTTTTGGAAAAATGAACTTCGTATTTCACAAAAATTTTGAACCGAACTCAAAGGGATATCAAACAGTTATAATAGGTAAAAAAAGTGAAAGTCTGGACCGGCACCTCCACCAAGAAAGTTTGTTAGTTTGTTGTATTTATTTGCAACAGTAGCCTACTACGTACCGTAATACGTAATAGGCATTTTGTGAATTATATTTGATAATTTTCGGTAGAAAAGGTGATGGGGGGGGGGGGGTATTCATTTGGAACCTTTTTATAATTTAAATTGACATTCTAGTATGTAGGCCTATTCATTTAGTTAAAATTTAGAATCCACGGTTTAAATATGCCTAAAATGAGTCCTACATACCCAATCTGAAGAGACTTACATCACTCGTTTGAATTAACGAGGGTTCACTGTTATATTTCTGATGTTCCATTACTTCAATTTCGTTGAAAGGATACATATTGTACTTCACCATCGGTATGGTTTACGTATCGAGAGTGAACTGTAACAAAGACGCTGGTTTGGTCGGCCACGAAGGAAAACACACTTCCTTGGTCGCACGCCACTGCTCTTGGTATCCCGTCGCGAGCGACTTGAGATGCGCGTACGAACTACCGCGGAGGTGTTCCGCTAGCTGTGAGGGTTCCATCCCTCGTAGCTCGGCAGCCTGGAGGGAGCGAGGGTCGGGTAGAGACGCGACGGCGGAGA
Source organism: Sweltsa coloradensis (assembly GCA_024449915.1). NCBI lineage: Eukaryota > Metazoa > Arthropoda > Insecta > Plecoptera > Chloroperlidae > Sweltsa > Sweltsa coloradensis. The sequence goes on from JAMZAV010000531.1 coordinate 611,291, forward strand.
CAAACTGTCGGGCTAGTTCTCGCTTGCAGATCTGAAGGCGACCGGCTGCGGTCCACGCAACCTTCTTCGTCAACCCTTGTTTGCGTCCCCTCACGGCCACTTCCAGAGGCCTGTAAACAATATTGATTTACTTATTACACAATAAAAATTACATTTTGGCCAACAAAAGTTCTTACATGGTGGATAAATTTTAAAAGCACATACAACATATTTTGAATGCTGGCCAATCGAAGAACCGGGTGCATAAATGGGACAACGGCAGATATCCCATTCATGCATCCAAGTGGATAACGGCTCCACCTCAACAGTCTAATTATCATTATCGACATGAAGCTCATTTATATTCCGCTACATAGTATTTGTGCTGAGCGTCTGCGCTCTGGTCGCTATTTGAAGCTTCTGTGCTAAGCGCCTTTGAACTAAACGAACACGGCCAAATAGGCTCTCCCCAGCTGATCGTTTGTTTTGTTTTTGCGAGCTGTTTGTCTCTCAAGTGTCAATCTCAGATTACATGAATATAAAAAATAAATAGTAGGCTATTCTTTTTTTTCTTTTTTGTATTTCATTAAGCCTACTCCTATTTTGTTGGTTATCCCATTCATGCATGCTATTATCTATTTTATAGGTGTTAGCAAATGGATTTAATCTTTGATAAATGTGATTTTTATAATTTTGAAAGGTGGTATTACATGTAGGCAGAGGGCAATTATTATTTTTACATTCCTTTCAATTCAAAACAAAAGAGAGAAATAATACAGTATTTAATTATTTTCACTCATACCATTCACACGCATAGGCCTACACATCCTGCAGCAGAGGATTAAAATACAGGGAATACATTTAAAATATTTGATAAAAAGAAAATAATTTGATTAATAATTTAAACTGTTGTTTTGGTTCTAGCTAAAAGTATTTTATTGTATTAAAATACCTTAAGTTAGTTAGTAAAAGAGTAGGTAGGTATAGCCTCAGTGACAAAAGAACAATGAATTATGTAAGTTAATCTCATAATTAGGGCTGGGCAAAAAAATCGATATTTCGATACGATATCGATAAGTGGAAATTTTTTTGATATCAATATTTGACTTCATATCGAAATTTACACAAAAAATGCAAAATTTCATAATTTTGGTGGAAGTGCCGGGTAGGCAATCGAAATCAAATTAACCTAGCTGGTGCATTTGGTGGAGGTGCCGGGACATAAAACGCGATTGTGAGATGGGTTTATACCTTATCAACCCTATCGGCTTTTTCTTTATCGTACAAATACAATTAGCCTACATTTCGATATTGATATCATATCAAAATTTTTCGTGTGATACCGATAATTGAATGATATGTCATAGCCCAGCACTACTCAAAATACGGTTTTGGTTAGAATTTGGAAGAGTTAGTTAGGTTGTGAAAGATAAAAACATTAACTTGTGCTCACCTTTTATCTTCTGGTCTCTATCGCTGTGCATCTGTAGGGTATCTAGCTATTCTTTATATGTATTCATTAACGTTTGTTCGTTCATTCATTTGTTCGTCTTCAACAATGCCTTCATGTATGCCGTATGGGAATATGGCCGCTATATATTGAGAAGGCAATCCCTGATGTACGGCAGGCAATATGTCAGCCAACAATGTTTATGACGTCACATGCATACAAAGAATATATTGCACCAGCAACCTACCTGTCCGGCACGTCACACCACACAACGCTGGCCGGGCCGGGCTGCTTAGCTCCGCTCGCTGGCCGGCCGTCGGGGAACGCAACCGTCGCGTGGAGGATCAGCGGACGAACAGAGTCCCCGCATCGCTCTACCACGGCTCGACCGAGAGCGACCCGAGAGAACGGACAGCCGCCTCCTACGATCAGCGAGCGGAACCTTACTGACTGGATCAGGAGAGACAAGAGGGCACCCTGACACCCGACCTAGAACACCACGGACGTGAGTTGGGCCTACTTTGAGGAGCCGGGAAAACATTTTGAAGGTGCTAAGGAAGCTGTGATGTCAAGAAACTCGCATTATTGAAGGTATTATCTTCAGATGCTTCAAGGAGGTCTTAAGTTAAACCCTAGTTAATTTGAACTACTATGAAGTCCCTAGAGAAGTGATGGTTAGGTAGTAGGCTATAGAGAAAAGCCTTAATCCTTAATGTTAGAATTGAATTCAAGGGGGTATTAAGTAGGCCAAGTAGGTATTGGTATTTAAATATTTTTGAATATTTTTATGGTAATATTCAACCTTAGGCCTACCAAAATTTAAATTAGTTGTATGTGTTGTACCTATAAATAAGTACGAAATGTAACTTATTACAAAAATTATTACCAAATCAAGTGTACACATACCGTATTCCAGCGAGCCAGCTTGTCGCTGCACGAGAGAGACAGAGTACGATCCCCGCGGCCGGGCTTCGTGCGTAGAACCCCCACTACGTGGTAGCCTACTCCCGGCGAATGCAAGTCCTGCTGTTCTGCTGGGACGCACTTTGCTCCCGTGCGATGGATGTCGTTTGCCGGGTATTTCTTGGCGCTGTTCACACCCGACCCCTTCTTGTTAGACTTTACTGTAAGGGAGGGTTGTACACTTGCTTCCGTTGTGACTGCTACATCGCACGTTCTGAATTGTTTGATTGGCTTTTGTACGACTTCTGGTTGCGACACAAGTTCATTCACACTTTGATTTTCAGTTAGTTCAGTTGTATAGTTAATTTCATTCTCTGATTTTCTTTTCATACCGGTAGGCACACTAATTGTTTTTACCGATGTACTCATTGTATCCCCGACAACACTTTTATAGTTTTGTGATGTTTTAGAATCACAATCACTGGATTCAATCTCTTTTTCTATGGTATCACATTCATTGTTTTCTTGTTTCAATAATGTAACACTTTCACATTTCTGTTCGTCAACGCTCTGCACGCATCGTCCACAGTCGTCGGCGTTCACCTTGGAGAAAATGGAAGCGTCACCGCACGGCATTTGACTCGTGTAGAAATGGAACGAAACGTCGTCTTTGAACGCGCACTTTCCGTTGACAACACCTTCGAACAAGTTCGACGCACCCGTCTTGTAGAAACACTCCGTCTGATGATAGAGGTATCGCAAGAACCCTCGCCGCGCAAACACCTCCGCGTGGCTGTCGTTTAGAACGTCGCCTAGCGGACTCATCTCTTTCCGACCGATACACTTTGAGCCGGTTCCCAGTGCTACCACTTTCAAACCCGGGGTTTCGACTTTTGAACCATCGTAAGTTCCGTGAACTTCGACGACGGCTGAAAGAAGTGTCCACTCAGTTTCTGTGTTAGGTTTGCCAGTTTTCGACAAGCTGTCGTACTTTTCATGGCAAACATTCGCAACATTATTTGCAAAATTTAAATAGTCACTTGAATCGCATAGGGGATCGTCGACACTATTCACAGACATGTCCAAGACAGAGTTACTAAACAATTGTTAACTTTGTGTTGGGCACAAGTCCGCACAACCAAAATGTTTTTTAGTGATTATGGCATTATAAGTCAACTGACAGACGTAGTATTGTTTGCTCTAGACAACACTGTTTGGGTTCCAAGCATACTTCTCAACTCTTGATATGTTATTTAAAATTGACATGTCATTTTTGGATAATGTAAAATCTAACTTGAAGTTCTCAGCAACACGTTGACGTGTAACAGATTTTGGAATAACAGCTGGAAAAGAAAATATTTCACTGTAAGGAATAGAATTCGAGAATAGTACTAGAAGTAACACAATGTAAAACATGCCGAGGTAGTGCTGGCTTTCCAACTATTTGAAATCAGGCCAAGACGGGGGAACAAGTAAAAAATGTCTCTAGGGTCCCATTCCCGCCAAATGAAACAGCCAAGTGTATGTAGCCCACTGGGACATACATAAATTTAAATTCCGATATTAACGCACTTAAACAATTACTGTATTTACCAGATTGCAAGCCTACCTTTTTCGACATATTATTGCAGTTCAAAATGGCACCCCGGCTTGGAATTGATAACAAACTTAATTTAAATGCTACTTTTTTGTTAGATGAACTTTAAATCCGGGGTCGGCTTGCAATTGAGCAAATACTAGGGCCTATACGTATTGGTTTTGTTGGACATAGTATTTTTTTTGCAATACTACAATTTTTGCACTATGGTTTATTGATTGTCCCATTATTAATAAACAAGTAGAAAGAAAAAATCAGATATTTTTCCTTTTCAACATTCTTCAAAGTTTTAAGAGTTGCAGGAGTAAAACATTAAAATGTTTCACACCCTATAGCCCCCCCCCCCCCCCCCACTCACCGATCCCCTGTGCAAGGGCCCACGCCAGCAACACTTGCGAGCAAGTCTTGCCGACCTTCTTTGCGACCGTACAGACGTCGGCGTCGTCCAGTAGATTCCGCTCGCCGGTGCCCCCCAGCGAGCTGTACGCCTGCACCAGGATGCCGTTGTCCTGACACAGTTTCACCAGCTCAGTCTGCTTGAAGTGGGGGTGACACTCTACCTGACGGGACGGGAAAAGGACTAATTAGGTGACCATAAATTCTTTACGAAAAACTCACTTTGTGAAACTGTAAATTAACAGCTTAAATCAATAAACATATTCACAATCCCTTGCCATTTCCCGAAACGTACATGATCTAAAATTACCGTTCCCGTCCTGAATCTGAAAATTCCTTCTCATACTCCCCTTGACCAGACAATTGACCAAAAGTCGATCAAATATAAAAACCGGTATATTTTGTTTGTACATTGTAACAGGTACTTACGAGACATTTCTCTGCAAGCTAGTTAACCAATATGATCCACGTTTATTGGTGATTAATAGTTGATGATGATAATGGAATGGGTGAATGGGATACGGTACCATTTACTAGCACTTAGTCTTCTTCTGTTGAAAAGTATTTAAGGGAAACAACAGTGAAAGAATTGTCCAATTTGAAATTTGTAGTAAGGGAATGTAACTTTAGTCAAATTACCTAGTTGAACAATGAATGAGTGATGCTGACTAAAATAAGTAATAATATTACTTTGACCACTTATTTGACCGGTTTGTCATTCCTACCCCTAACAGTATGTAAAGTACGAGTGTCTCCACCTTGACAGCAGCGCTTGTACCTGATTGACGGCGGGCTTGACGCCATGACAGTTGGCGAGCAGGGCGTTGACGTGTCTCGGGGTGTAGTTCGAGACGCCTATCGCCCTGAGCACGCCCTCTCGGTGCAGCCGCACCAAGGCCGCCCACGTCGTGTCCCGGACCACGGCGTTGTCCGGACTGTCCACCCGGATGCCGGATGCTCCCGGCCAGTGGATCAGGTAGAGGTCAAGGTAGGTCACGCCCAGGTTGGTCAGCGAGCGTTGCACGGCGAGGGGGACCCGGTCCGTGCCGTGGTCGCTAGGAGCTGGAACCAACATGTTACCTTGAAAATAAGCAATAATTAGACCATGGAGTTTGAGGGGAAGGTCTCGCTCTAATGGGAATGGGCATCTTTGATTATCGATTTCCGGTTTCCTCGACTGGCGGCCATATTTGTTTTGTTCTGTCAGTTGATTGTTACCTTTAGACGGCACCTTAGGTGTCCCGGTTTGTAACTTTCAAAATATGGTCACCTTATTTATAGCAGACATGTCTATTGTCTATTGTAGCCTACAGATAAGAAAAGGTATTTTTATAGAAATTGTGTTGTATAATTTTAGCATATAGCCTACAACAGCTAGAAGAGGTCTTTGCCAGGATGACCAGTAGGCATTACTAGTAGGCTTACCTTGAAACAAATGCAATTCTGATTTGGATCCTAAATCAAATTGACCAAATCAAACTAATTTTATTTTATTTTTAGTTGGGCATGCCTAATATAAACAATTTATGCAAGATTGCGTTGATCACTAGTTTCTCTGCCAACTTACCAAGTTTTGTGGTGATAAATATGTCTTTCCGAGTTAGATTGTATTTTGGAAGTAATGTCTTTAGTGCTAAGCCAATATGTTGCTCGTTGTTATAAACGGCAGCAGTATCTGAAAGAGAGAAAAAGTGTTGTTAAAGTGTGGGAACTGATGGCATTGATACAAGTCTCATGCACGAATGTGCTTGTAGCCTAATTAAGAATGTGAACTAAATTGCTCAGTTACTTTATTTTCATTCTGTGACAAATTGACAACGTTGTAACACTCAACTTAGCAAGTAAAATAATATAGGCCTACTTATACAGGAGCAACAATGTTTATTATTTAAATTTTAAGTATTGTTTTATTTTATAATTAAAACATAAAAATTAGGGCTGGGCAAAAAAATCGATATTTCGATATGATATCGATAATTGGAAAAATTTCGATATTGATATTTGATTTCATATTGAAATATCAAAATTTACACAAAAAATGCTAAATTTCGAAATTTTGGTGGAGGTGCCGGGTAGGTAGTCTAAATTAAATTACCCTGGCTGGTGCATTTGCTGGAGGTGCCGGGTCATAAAACGCGATTGTGAGATCGTAAATAGGTCTATGGTGACACCCTATCAACCCTATTTGGCCAAAATTATGAAAAATTACACTCTAAAAAAAAAATTGAAAAAATTATTTTTAGATTTTTTTTTACAAACAATTACATTTTGATATATCGATATCATATCGAAATTTTTCGTGTGATATCGATAATTGAATGATATGTGATAGCCCAGCCTTAATAAAAATACATCAAATTTTTATACACCGTTTCTCATGTTCACGTGCAAACTCGTCAACCAAATAAATACTTTTCCTGGCAGTAACATGAGGTCTAAGTAATTGATTTAATTAATCTATTTCTGTAAGTTTCTTTAATAAGACACGTGGAAGACATAGTGAAATTGATTTAGCTTACCAATGGCTCTGTACCCCGACTTGAGCGCTTCATCGATCACGTGGTGAATAATGTTTTGGCCAACAATCCTGAATGTGCCCACTACAACACAAGAGAATAGCTAGTTTCACTCGTCATGGTGTGGCCTACGAGCTCCTGCTTCATGCAGGCCCTGCATCCTAGAAATCTTTTCAACTTACATTTCAAATAAACGTTATCCTTATGAAGTAGGCCTAGTCAAGGTGCAAGCATCTAAAATTCCACTTTAATTTAAACAACAACACCAATAATATGACTTAATGTCAAAATACTTCTGGAGCGACAAAATCAGGCGGCCATTGTGCAATTTTTGTTTTTCTACATTGGTTGAGCAGAGATGATCAAGTGACCATTTCAAGGTCATTCATTCCTAGCCGACACAGACTAGCTCGTCCTGCTAGCAGGACTATTTTGTCTGGCTAGAAGTAGGTCAACGATTCACCTCCCTCACACGTGGAGCTACTAGATATGCACTATGCAGTCAGTCGTTACTTGTTGTTTTATGTGTACGTGGTAGCAATGATGCATGTACCTACTGGTAACTGACCAAACAATGAAAGACTCATTTAAGTTTAAGAAATGTATTTCTTTTCCAGTAATAAACCACACTTATTTTATTTATAAATATTCAACTCTTAGTCAGTCAACAGTCTTGATTTTTTTTATTAATTGCACTGAAGTGACTATCATGGCCTTACTAGTTAATTACAGATTAGGCTCTAATTATGTTCATTTTTTTGGTTTATTTGGTGTGTTTATTTATTATTTGTTCTGCAACACATTCATTAATTAAATGTGTCAGTTCAGTTCAGTTCAGTTTTTATTATCAGTTGTTAAAATTACATAGACATTATAAAGACAAGTAAAATAAAATAAGATACAGAGCCTTTACAACAGTAATATCAACCTTGTCAAAATTAGTATTAAAAACAAAGATAACAGTAAAATACAAAAACATTTACAGTAGTAATATCATACTTTACTCATAGCGTAAAATTAAACATCCATGCACATGTCAAACATGTATTCGTTCCAGGACGCACCAGTACAAGTATATAAAATGACTTAAAAATGACCAATGAATGAGATGTTTGTTTACTAGTGTATTACATTCGTTAGTGAACACTATAAATTTAGGCAACTCTTGGATATCAGCCTTCACATGTACCAAAAAATATCATCTATTGTATAAAACTCTTTAGTTAATAAAAACTCGTGTAGCTTTGTCTTAAATGCACTGAGGTCTGTAATTCCTTTTATATCTGTAGGTAAGTGGTTATACAGCTTTCTCCCTGCCTGACTTGGAGCTTTATTAGAAAGTTTCAACTTGCTTGCTGCAACAAACACATTTTTCTTATTACGAGTGTTATAGTGGTGAATATCTGAGCCTTTTGCACATGCGTGATAGTGATGCTCTTTAAAATATATTATGGTTTTGTACACATATTTTGATGGTAGGGGAACATGCTGTACCTTGGACATAGTCGTACCTTGGACCATTCAAGATATCTCTGCTATCTTGTGGTAAAAAAAATAACTAAAATTTGTAGTTGTCAATTATACCACTAGGTGTCAGACTATGTCCAGCTGGGATGGTGGTAGAAAACCTAGCATCATAAAAAAAGAAATTGTGTTTTCAACCATTCAAAGTAAGTATTTTGCATGTTACTATTTTGTTTTGAAAGCCTTCAATGATAATTTATTGCTAAAACACTTTTTTAAGTCTGAGAACCATGTTTTGATGTATAATTATACCAAATACATAAAACAGGCAACTTAACCTCAAACTAAATTGGAGGGAAATCAAAAAGCCATGTGCTTGGTTGTACCTTGGGTCACCTTATAGTAATGTACCTTGGACCATGTCCAAGGTACATTTAACTTGGCATTTTCTTTACCATGGTATGTTTTGTTTCTTTAGATAATGCCACGAAGTAAGGAGGGCAAGGTGAGGGTGAAAATACCCACTAGGGCTACTGATATAGAAGCAGCTGCAAATAAAGTAATTTCTGAAAATGTGTCCGTTCGACAGGCTGCATTAGCTTACAATGTTCCTCGTACCACTCTTCTTCGCCATCTGACTTCTTTCAAAGCATCTGATGCAGATATGTTTGAATACAAGGCAAACAATGCTGTTAAGAAAGTATTTGAGGTGGCTGAGGAACTTGTACTTGTTGAATACTTAAAAACAGCTGCTGCACTACACTATGGGTTGACCATACACGAAGTTAGAAAACTGGCATTCCAATATGCCAAGGCCAACATGAAAACATACCCACCATCCTGGGACGAAAACCAAGAGGCTGGAGTCCAGTGGTTTCGTTTTTTTATGGCTACATATAAGAAGGATCTGTCACTACGAAAACCTGAGGCAACTAGTTTATCCCGCTTAACTAGCTTCAACAAAGCCAATGTACAAACATTCTTTGGCAATTATGAGAGGGTACTTTCCAAACACAAGTTTCCCCCACACCGAGTATGGAATGTTGATGAGACAGGCATTTCAACAGTGCATGTCCCCCCCAAAATAATTTCAGAAAAGGGGGTAAAACAGGTAGGCAGTATGACTTCTGGTGAACGGGGGGTAAATACCACTATGATTGGTGCAATATGTGCTACTGGAAACCACATTCCTCCATTTATGATATTTCCAAGGGTGAACTTCAAACCATACATGATTAAGGGAGCACCTCTTGGTACCCTAGGAGCTGCAAACCAATCTGGTTGGTCAAATGAAGATTTATTTGCCCAATGGTTGGAGCATTTTATTGCTCATACCAAGCCATCCCTGGAGGATCCAATTCTACTTTTAATGGACAATCATGATAGCCACACTGCCCTTAAAGTAATATGTAGAGCTAAAGACGTTGGCATTACTTTGCTTACTTTTCCACCGCACACTAGCCACAAGTTCCAACCTTTAGACAGGACAGTCTTTGGGCCTTTTAAAACACACTACAACAAAGAATGTAAAACCTTGATGCATAAAAAGCCTGGTAAACCAATTTCAATATACGAAGTTGCGGAGTTGGTTGGTGCAGCATTCCCATTAAGCTTTACCACGAGTAACATCCAAAAAGGCTTCGAAGTTTCAGGTATTGTACCATTTAATCCAAATATATTTAATGATGACGACTTTTTGGGTTCGTACGTAACCGATAGGCCTTGTCCAGATGCTGAACAAACGGATGAAACAAACACATCCATGATCAATGTTGGAACCAAAACTTCCAGTGGATCTATGTCTACAGACCCAGTCCCAAACACAAAAACTCTTTCGCCCCAGGACATTCGACCATTTGCCAAAGCAGCACCAAGAAAGGCTAAATCAGCTGGGAGGAAAAGGGGTAAATCAACGATTTTAACTGACACCCCGGAGAAAAATGCAATCGAAGAGAAACTACGGCTCAAGAGCAATAAAAGTAAGAAGTCCGGCATCTGTAAGGCGTTGATTAAGCCCAAGCCTAAGAAATTTAAAAAAGCAATCACCGAAGACGAACAATTGTCCGACTATGATGAAGATAGGCCTAGGTCTACTCCACTATCCTCCGCATGTGCAAGTAGTACGATGAAGGACTCGATTATAGATCCGGTTGATGCTCCTTTCAAAGCAGGGAATTGGGTTGTGGTCCAGTACCCAGTAAAGAACAGTAACGAGCCGAAGTGTTGTGTCGGTCAAATCATAAACAGAAACAAGGATGATTCATACAAAGTTACTTTTGTTCGTCACATTGCGGAGTATCGGTTCCGATGGCCAATGCAAGAAGATGTCGATTTCGTCTCCGAAAACATGTTTTTCAAACTTTTAAGTGATCCATCAGTTCACTTTAAAAATGACAGAGTTCTGTGTTTAATTTTTGACAATTGCTTGAGCAACTTGCAGCTGTACTAAGTTATTAGTGCATTAATTGGCACATTCTGTTTTAGGAACCATAATAATCAAAATGGTTGGCCTAAATAATATTTTTATTCAATTGAACAATATAACTTTACACTCCCACTCTTAAATATGAAGTAACAAGAAAGAAAACATTAAGTATAGGCCTATCCTACAATTTCCTATGGAATTTATGTACATGGTCCAAGGTACAAATCATATGGTCCAAGGTACATCCCTATGCTGTACCTTGGACCACTTTGCACTAATTATTAAAACAGTTAATTTATAGTAATAATTGTAAAGTGTATTATACAATAAAATCAACAAAGTTTGTACAAGGCATGTTCTAGCAAATACAAAAAAAATTAACCAGATTCATCATCTCCTTTCTACAGAAAAAATATAAATGTAAAAAGTGGCCCAAGGTACAGCATGTTCCCCTACTGTTAGTATCCCTAGCGTCCTCAAGTGCTTTATACATGATTGCACCTTTTTTAGGCCTACTATGCATCGTATGGCTCTCTTTTGAAGTTTAAAAATGCGTTCTGTATTTTTCCTACTGCTGTTCCCCCAGACCACAATCCCATAGTTTATGTGGGTTTCTACCAATGCATAACGAGGATGGCAGAAATGGTGACTGCCAACCTTATGACTATGAGGCCTATTTTCTTGGTTATGAATATGATGATTAATAATAATAATAATAATTAATAATTTATTAATCTAAGATTCATTTTGTTAGTAGGTTACACGTTTATTTATTTAGAAAATCCTTATACATTGGTCACTCATGTGTACATCACAAGGACATGCGAGCATATGAAGTTGTCAAAATCAGTGCTAGGCTACTACTTATGTAAAAATTTACAAGCCTTAATAAAACATAAAAACAACATACATAAACCATAAATTCAAAGAACATTTAAAAACAACAGGACAGAACAATGTTGTAACTGTGCAATAGTCATACTCTCCGGTAGCCACCACATTTAAGCAAAGCGGGAACCATTAGAAGGAAGCGAGCAGGGAATTTTCAAGCGAGAGTTACAATACAAATGTGATCACAGCCATCCTTTATTTGATAGAACATGAATGACGAACGGTACACTGTACAGTATAGGATAGGTGCCATAATGCCAAGGATTAGGCCTATAGTAGTAGTAGTAGTAGTAGGCCTATGTATAAAAAGCCAGGAGTAGAGAAAAACAGTTTAGTTCTTACATCCAATCATGGGCATGTCGTATCCATTGTTTAGTTTGAATGTAGGATTTATGGCGGCCATTGCACGCGAAACTGGAACAAAACATAGGCCTATCACACATTGGCTCATGATGGTCGAATACCACAATGGTGTATTCAAGTGGCTCAAAATAGACCTACATACATTGCCCAGGGTTTATTGTGGGGATAACTGAAAATAGGCAGAACATAGAGGTGTTTTATCAGGAAAATGTTATGATTTTTTCCTTAAGTAGGCTACTTTGTTTATTTTTTAAATATAAAAAAGTGGTGTTAGTTAGAGTCAGTGGTTCTCAAGAGGTGGGTCGCGAAGGGGTTGGATTTGAAAGTGGGTCGCGTTGGCGTAACGGTATTAGGAAATAAAGAAAAATTTGAGGGAAAGAAGTTGGGAAAGAAGTGTGGAAGTAAATTTTGTAATTAAAATTTTCAAAAAAATAATCACTCTTAGGCCTATGTTTGTTGTTAATAACTCATTTCTAGAATTATGTACGTCTACATATTCCGCTCACGTCTTCCGCACAAGAAAATGTCTACCTGACCAGCACTGAAAACAAAATATTTGCAAAACAAGTGGAAACCGTAGGGGAGGGTGTAGCCCTATAGATTACAGTCAGTCGAGTGATGGCAGTCGTCCCCTGATAGTGATCCTAGAATAATGAGAGAAGATGTCAAGTTCATTCGGTTTCACTTTGCAGAAATATAAATACTGTTGATCAGGTGGTACATAACTTAGTACAAAACCAACTAGCACAGCAAGAAAAAAGTGGTAACATCTACTAACATAAGACGTTCAGTTTGGGTTTACTGTAACAAACGATGGCAACTTGCCACAATGTGTTGTGGGAAAACACTCGCATGGAACTAAACAAACTGTAATGCTATCAGCTCATGACTAAACATTCATCAGGGAAAGACAAGCCAGTGAAGTATTTTGACCATACAAAAATTATTTTAAAGGACAACAAATCTCAATGATAACTTCTTCCAGGACCCTTATTCTATAACTGTGCAGTAGTTGTTGTTTCGTGGCGCTGTGAAAAGTTATTGTTTCACACGAAACGACAATATGTTAAAACAGCGATTCTATACCGCTCCGCTAACAAGAACTAATGGTTTCGTGAACACATGTCACCAATTACCATGCAGCGCAAGGACGCTGTCCATCGCCCAACTCTGGCACACATCAGATTTTTAGTTATAGGTGCTTCGCACCAGGCACTAAAACTACCAGGGGAGAGGCTTCGAGCCCCACGACCATTCCCCAAAACAGAAGAAGATTATAACAGGGATTGGGAGAAACTTCAAATCGACTGAGCAATCGTAACTTTAAACTAATTTCAACCAATCATAACCTTATAAATCAATAAATAATGAACTTTTAGATTCAGCTAGCAGTGGTTTGAGCTTGTTGTTGGAAGGCACTATCGTTTCTTTGTTGACATTATTTAGCATGTTATGTCAAAGTGCACGTCAAGCATAACCTCTCTTAATTTGAAACTGTGGGAAATAAGTTCTTGGGTTTAACTATCCAAATAATTCGTAATAAAGTATTTAATGTAATTCCATTACCAAAACATAACACTATATAACGTCAAATATGCAAATATGATTTGCGGGCAAGTGTTAAAAGTTCTCCTAAGTATTTTTGCCTGTGACAACTTGTCGGTTGAACCGAAACGACAACTCACAACATGGCGTTATTGAATACCAAAGTGAAATTCTCGTTTCGTTTCAACCGATAAATTATCACAGCACGTTATAGAATAAGGGTCCAGAACCTACATCAATAGCAGCATTACGATCATCATTGTTCACATCCCAACGAAAGCGCATTCAAATATTGAAGTTCATTTTTTGTTTATAAATGAGAATGACACAGACAATAAATGAGTAATAATAAAATATTAATAATAAATAAATAATAAATATAATAATAAATGACAATAAATAAATGAGACAGAAGGATGAGACTGAGATTAGAGGTGGACCATATACTGAATGAAGAACAATAGGCCTATGGGTTTTCATGGGGAAGATCGACTATAGACCCGATATTTGTACTTCGACAAGCTATGGAGAAAAGTTGGGAGGTGGGTAGAAAAATGAGGATGGTCTTCCTAGACATCGAAAAGGCGTATGATAGTGTACCAAGGAATGTAGTGTGGGAAAGCTTGGAAAGAAAAGGAGTGGACAAAGGACTGATAGACAGGGTTAGAAGTATGTACATAGTATGTGAAAGCTGTGTAAAAACACAGTTTGGGATGTCAGGGTGGTTCCAAATAACAAAAGGGCTGAGGCAGGGAAGTGTGCTGTCACTACTGCTATTTATAAAAGTGATGGATGACATTCACAACAAAGTAAAGATGGAGGAAACGGATAAGGTAGAGGTTATGCTGTTTGCCGATGATTTCGTGGCGTGGTCAGAGTATGAAGAGATACTCCAGAGATACACAGACCTCTGGAAGAGGCCATTGAAGAGACCGGCATGAAGATAAGCGTGAGCAAGAGCAAGGTTGTTACTATGCCAGGAGAAGGAGACGTAAGGGACTATCATGCAGAGATCAAAATTGGAGAAGGAACCCTGGAAGTGGTGGAGAGTTTTGGATACCTAGGAAGTGAAATAATGGCAAGCGGGAAGATAAATAAGGAAATTACCAACAGAATACAAAAGGCCAGTAACTTCTACCAGTGTGTAAAAGGCCTGGAGTGGGATAGGGAAATATCCATACAGTGCAAGATGAAACTCTACAAGACATACTTCATACCGATCCTCACATATGCGGCAGAAACCTGGACTATGGGTTTTGATTGATTGATTGGATATTGCTTAACGTCTCATATTTATGCACTTTGGCTAATCGAGACAATGAGTGGTGATAGATGAGGATGAAGTATGAACAGAAGGGAGGAGGGTTCCCCTCCTCAGGAGGGGAAACCCGGTACCGGCACGTAGCCTAATCCTTTCGAATAGTACCAAGGGGACCAACGGCTTAACGTCCCATCCGAAAGGACAGTGTAACTTTGACAGTCATATAGGTTCCTCCACTAACCCGGACTGTCGAGCAGACGTCGAGGAGAACGAAGCCGTTACACTAGCTTTCGAACCCTCCATCTGCTCTTACCAGCGGTATACGTGAGTTTCAGGGTAGAGCGGTCACCCACTCTACCCATGACCACGCCCGATTCTGCTTAACTTCGGTGTTCGAGTGGGAACCGGTTAAACGAGCTCGGCTAAACCGCTGGCTGTGGACTATGGGTGATAGGAAGAAAGCCAAATACAGGCGGCGGAGATGAGATTCCTGAGGAGCACAGTGGGCAAGACAAGAAGAGATAGAATTAGAAATACGAACATCAGAGAGATGCTTGGGGTGGAGAAGTTAGGCGACAGGATGGGAAGGACATGCCTGAGATGGTTTGGCCATATGAAACGAATGGAGGAAGAGAGGATGCCCAGGAGAATGTATGAGAAAAGGATTGAAGGAAGAAGAAGATGGGGGAGACCAAGGAAGAGATGGAAGGAGACCATAGCAAGAGACCTACATACTAGAGGAGAGAGCTGGGAGGATGTAGTAGAGACACGATTGTGGGAGGATAGAAAGAAGTAGAAGAATTTGGTTGCGAAACCCAAGCTGACCCTGCAAGAAGTAAAAAACGGCAATGGATAATGATGATGAAATGGGTGGCCAAATTATTTCAAGATATCAAGTGGGTCGGGGAAGCAAAAAGGTTGAGGCCTATGTTAGTATTTTGTTCCCCGTAATTTACTCTAAATTAAAAATTTACACATAAATTACAAAATCAAATTATGCCTACGCCCGTACATAGGATGTACTCAACAACTCATCGCACTGATACCACCACATGAGCAGAAAAAAGAATACCCAAGCAAAACACATTTGCAAATTGATAGGCCTAGGCCTAAATGAAGAGACTACATTTTTGGATGAGCAAAGCAAAGACTTCAATTTCACTCAGCCCCCAAAAAATTTAGCTCGGGGTGCTTTTTTTTTGTCTGTTTGTTCGCTTCCTACCGGGCAAACGGCATAATATGCGATCTTGATGAAAATTGGAGGGAACCTTCAAAATCTCTGAACTTAGACTTGCCAGTTTTTGGGTACAATCGAAGAAATATTTCTCATAAATATTGTACTTTTACGATTTTTTCGATTTTTGTGCAATATTTTCGTGACATTTGGGCCGACTCTGACCAAACGGGTGGGGCTACAACTACAACGTTCATATTTTACATGCACATTAAGTTTATGGTGATGTAGTACCTTTTGAAAGAAAAAGTTGAAAAAGTTAGCCAGAATCTATATAAATAAAGGCTTTAGTATAAGGTTTTTGAGTTTAATAACAATTAACAAGTAACAATAGAAACTTGACAACAATCACCTACAATCCGTTCAAAAAGAACTTGCAAAGGTAAAGAGATCCCTCGCAAACTAGAAACTTACAAAAAAGCTCATCCATAAACGCGACTAAAAAAAGCGTTTGTGAAGCTTCCTAGAAAATCATTCAATCTGATTGCTATATTTCCCATTAAAAATATCGATCTTTGGTTGGTTATCGCTCACTTGTCGATTGCGTCGGGGCCTACAGGGTTGGCTTGGTTGCTTTGATTTAAAGTCCTCCACTGAAAATTAGGTATATAACTGAGTGGATGGACTCTCTATACAATTTATTTATTATTATTTATTTACAATATAATTTAGGTACATATTTTATGTTTCTGTTCAGCTATGGACCCTATAACATTAAAAAGCTACGTTTGTTATCTTAGTTAGGGCTTAGACTGAAAGTCGGTGAATGGGAATTATGGTGTTTATCCCTTTCATGGGCAAAATAGTTCCAGGGGTTAAATTTGAGTTTTGACTTTGTAGACTAACAATAATGAAGACTCTTACAAAGAAAATCAAAACTTTTGACTTTTTTTTCATGGGTTAGGCCTACCCCAAAAAAGTGGAGGGAAAACATATTCCCACCGCCCACAAGAAGGTAAAAATTAGCAATATTTATGTATATTTAGCATACAAACATTCGGTTTAAAAAGAAAAAAAACTTTTGTAAAAAATAATTAGATAATGATATTTTATGATTTACTTTCATCTCCCATAGAGAAATCACTCGAGTTTGATGATAATTTCAATATATACACTCGCAGACACAAAAACACAGCAACAAAAATATCTAATTTCGTAATCATTGTTATTGGAAACGTTATTACCGACCGAACTGCCGTAGCGAATTTTTTTCCCGATTTCCATTGGTATAGGCCTACGTAAGCTAGCTGCACATGCTAACGGTGGGTATCATGCTTCCCGGGAACCACGTAGCACGAAATGTCCGGTGGGAAGCATAATTCCCACGGCCAAAGAAAGGGTTATTTAGGCTATTTATTTAAGTAAGCCTTCTACAGTGTTCAGTGGTCACTCATATGCACGTCACACAGACATGCGAGTATTTGAAGTTGTCAATGAGGAAGATCTGTACAATTGTTAAGTATTATTTACATGGTATTTACAATATTTTCAAAAGTTTCATTCGATAAAATAGTACAATTGGTACAAATAAAACAATTTACAATGTATTATTGGACAATGCAGATGCAAATTTACAAAAGTTCAATTCGATAAAAGAGTGCAATTGGTCAATTAAAACAGTTTCAATGTAGATACAATATATCAGTCATTAGATTAAAATTAAAATTGAGATATTTGGGTTCACACAACATACCGGTATGTTCTGGTACTATAGTTCTAGTCCTATACAATACAAGTCTCAAAATATTCACTTACTGTATAAAAGCTGTGTTCTAAAAGGAATGACTTAATCCTAGCCTTAAACTCCTTCCTAGAACTTGTAATCACCAACATTCCTTAACTCTTCAGGCAATTTATTATACACTTTAATTCCCATGTTCACGGGATCATTAGGCCTATCCAGCAGCTTCAATCTATGGCTTGTCTGGTTCCATTTTTTTTTTTTTTCAAACGAGAAGGGCCCTAATACTGTAACTTGAATGGATTTCGTAGCCAGGCCTAGATGAATCTACTTTTATCTAGGCCAACAAATTGAGTTAGAAAGAAACATTCCCCTACCAGTAGGCCTACGGTACGAAAATGATAACGCAATATAAATAGGGCTAGAGTAACTAGGTAGGTACCGATATGATCAAACATAGGACTAATTGAATAGTGAGGTACCGGTATTTAAATTGAATGAGTGTTGATTTTTAAGGCATCAATTTACCTGGAGAAGCCGTCTCGAAACCGAAAACAAGTCGTCTTATTCCTTAAACTTCCACTCCTGCCTGCACATAGGACACTGGTGATGCATATCTTGCGAGTTGAGCCACTTCATGATACAGTGGATGTGGAAACAATGGGAACACTGGCCCCAGACCAGCGGGCAGTCGTCGCCGGGGACCTTGCAGTCGGGACAACAACCATCAAAAGGCATGCGACAGATGCCGCAGTTGTCGTCGTTTGCAATCCAACGCCAGGTCGCTACGCCCGTCCACTCTTGGATCGTAATCTTCATCACTACAACACCAGTTACGGTTCAATAGCGATTGCAACGAAAGAACCGAACCAAACTGCCATTAGCGGTAGGCCTCCCTACTACAGTTTTAGACAATTCTGCTAGGCTACAACATTAAAATTTTATAGCAATTGCAAAAAATAGACTAGATAGGAATTCATTGGATGAGCGTAGCGCGAAGATTCCATTTCACTACACTGGAGAAAAAAATCCGGAATGTTTTTTTTTTTTTTGTATTTTTGTCTGTTTGTCCACACGATTCCGGCTAAACCGATACTCCAATTGTGATGAAATTTTCTGGAGGCCTTCGAAATCTCTGAACTTAGAACTGCCACGTTTTTGAGCGCAATCGGAAAAGTATTTCTCATGAAAATTGCAATTTTACGATTTTTTTCGATTTTTAAAAAAATTCTTCGACTTATAACACCTACATGCTTTATCCGATTTTAATGATTTTTTCACAGAACCTTTATTTTATGAATTAAGATATTCGTGTGAGATTTGAGCGCAATTGAAAAAATATTTCTCATAAAAATCAAAATTTTACGTTTTTTTTTTTTTCAAACAATTCTTTGACTTATAACACCTACATGCTTTATCCGATTGTAATGATTTTTTCACAGAACCTTAATTCAATGAATTAATATATTCGTGTTAAATTTGAGCGCAATCGAGAAATTATTTCTTATAAAAATCGCAATTTTAGTTTTTTTCTTTTTTTAACAATTGCGATTAATTCAAAAAAATTAAAAAATTAAAGTTAATTTTTTATTTAATTTAATTTAATTTAAAAAAATCTTCAACTTAGTAATGATTTTTTCAAAGAACAACAGAAAATCCGCATAACAAATGGCAGCTCAATGCACCAATTACGCTCATCCAACAACGCGGCGGGACTTAAGCGTTTTCCTAGTTATTACAATTGATTCGAGTACAGCTGGAATCCATGGGGAAGACCGGGGATGAGCTACTGGCTTCGATGTAGGCCCTACTGGTCTGCTCGGGAAGAGAATGCCCAATTTGAGAGTCGTCCTTTGTAAACTTACCATTAGGTAGGTATGCTTTTAATAGGGCTATGTCTCATAATGTTTTAATGTTTTTATTAATGTTAAAATAGTAGGGGCCCAGGCCTATGTTTAGAGGGGTGACGAGGATCGCCAAAGTGTGCCCCGACAGTAAACAATCCTTGTGTGTTGTCACCCTTTGCCGCTTGCAGAGAATAATGTTACAAGTTCTGGTGCTATAGGGAACCGTCACGTGACCAAAAATAGTACTGATGGACAAGCAGCCTCATTTCGCAAGTTAACGCCTGCAGAACGGCGCAACAAATATCACGCTCTAACTTATATTCTATTAATTATTTGGACAAAACTTAAGAGGAATAATATTTAGCAAACATATCATTCCTTCTAGTGGCCATTACATCGATTTTTTTTTACACAGCCGTTAGCTTTTTATAACAATGTACGCATTATAAATGTCAAAATTGTCAACAACTATAAGTCTTCTCAACTTCAATTGACAAAAACCAATGGTCGGATTTCAACATGAATTCTTTCTAATATGCATCTAACTATTTAGACAAGAAATACATGAACTTTCTAGATAGAAAAAGCACTGAACGAAGATTTACGGCTCATTCGCACGTCAAAAGTTCGTATTTTAGATGAAAACACAATAGGCCTACACTGCAAATTACGTACCTACCTATGCTATAAATTTTTGTTTAGTGCACTTTTTATCTAGAAAGTTATGTAGAAAGAATGCCAATCGGCTGGAGTACACTGGTGTTAGATAGGATCCAACAGCTTCCCTTCGAAAAGTGATAGTGGCTGTTGAGTTTATTGAAAAATACGAGACGTTTCGACACTTAGGTCTTGTTCACTCAAGAGAGAAAGGAAAATGGTAACTGATTGCAACAATCAAAAAACAAAAAACAAAAAGGTTGCTAAAAATATAAACAAAGTCAGAGAATATGGACAAATTTACCAGGCGCTGTAGGTGGGTGTGGCTGTGACAGGTAGGGGAGGAGTCTAGCGGATATTCAAGTTAGGTGGCAGTCTGGATTGGGTAATCAACTGATGTGCTAACTCCCATCTTCTGAGTTCCCCTGGCTTGCAGCTGGCAGGAAGTGCTTTAACCACTCTGGTTGTGTAGCACTTGTTAAAGTCCAAGTTGTGGGATGCTGCGTGACAAGCCACTGGTTTGTCCATTGTCTCGTTTTTTGTGTCTTGCCTGTGTCCATTCATGCGAGACCTGAGCGTGTTCTTGGTTAGGCCTACATATTCGGCAGGACACTGGTTGCATTTGAGCTGGTATACCAGATTGCTGGTTTTGCAAGTGTTATATTGCCAAATGGGGTATGTCCTGCCTGTGGCCTGAGCACTGAAGGTGGTGGAGGGTTGGTGTATTTGGCAGGTCAAGCAGCCATTGCCACCTTGGCAAGGGTAGGATCCAGTTGGTTCATTAGTTTGCGCAACCTTTTCACGGCAGTCTCTCTTAACGACTAGGTCCGCGATGTTGGGGGGGCGTCTGAAAGTCACTCTTGGCAGGGTCTTGACCAGGTTCTGGGTTTTCGTAGAGGACATCAGTATATGTAGGCTGCTCTTCAAAATGCCGTTAAGTGCCTGAAGTCCTGGGTGCCACTGAGTGACCAGAGGTATGATGTCATTGGGTGGAAAGGTGGTCTGTTTGACTGGTCTATTTATGCGTTGTTGGATCGTAGTCTTGTCATAGCCTCGAGCCACAAACGCGTTAGTAATGCGTTATTGCTTCTTTGATTATTGTCAAAGTGGTGAGTATTGTGGTTTTAAATGTGTAAATGAGAAAACCTCGTGGTTCTAATATTAACATGCGTAATTCTCTTTAATAACATGCTTGTAGTTCTCATAATAAAACGTGAAATTCTCTTAGATTGTTGTAAAAAGCTGTAGGCCTAGGCCTATATTTTTATTAAAACTTACGTGGTACCTAAGCGTTTCAATCCCGCGCGCGAATGCATATCGTGCTAGGTTTTTATCTTTTTTTAACACGTTTTATTGTTAAAAACGTATGAATAAAACATAATACAATACATAAATATGTGCTGAACACTATTTATACAATTAATATTGGTTATTTCCAACTAGAAACGCCATTTACTACCCATGCAGTCGTAAGTTGAAAACTCCATGTAAAATTACCACCGTGGGATCTAGGGATACACCTTCATCCCACGACCGTGGCGTCTGAGGTTTTCAGCAGCAGCCACGATTGTGGGACGAGACACTCTGATATAATTAACACACTTATTATTTGATTTGTTCCCGTCGGCTTGTTTCACGGGCTGTTGTGCATCGAAGTCCTTAACGATAGCGTCTTCCCGTTCTCGTTCTTGTTCCCGTTCTCGTTACCGGGCAATTGTGCATCGGCCTTTAGCCTAGCATATGAAACTTTTATGACCAAAACATGTTTATTATTGTTCATGCCTGGGAAAAAGAGTAGGGCCTAGGCCTAGCGTACAGATGGTCATCCTAACCCCATCTCCTAGCCACACCTGGGTCTCAGTGTCGGCATAACCTCTTATCCTTGGGAAATGCCTTTGTGGATTAGTAGTAGCCTAGTAATCTCCTCCGCTGTTGACTCATTGTCGGTGTCCTCCGCTGTTGACTCATTGTCGGTGAATGAATGGATTTTCAAAAGGCGATGCGCTAGGAGCTAGGGCCTAGGCTTTTGAGTTTGGAACCTAGGCCTAGGCCTAGATGATATTATATAGGCCTAGGCCTTGTGTATTAAGGTTGCGTTCCAATGCTTATCCCTTGGCCTAGGCTAGGGCCTAGGCCTAGGCTAGCTAGCTAGGCATAGGCCTAATAGGCCTAGCCTAGGCCAAAGAGAAGCCATTGAGGCCTAGGGGCAAGACCCGACACCGATCATATTATTTTATCTTACAAATAGCAATGCAATCCTTATTATTCGTACGCTTACCATGAACAACTATATTCTGTTTGAATTGATCAGCGTTTCAGGAAAGAAAATGTACAAAAATGTACAAAACCATACCACAACAAACATGAGAGTTAACAGGAACCCATAGAGAACGAGAACTAATCTACTTCCGGAACAAGGCGGCACTGTTCTTGCAGTTTTCCCCCTTCAAGCGGCGGTGTGTGTTTCCGGATAGGAATCAACAAAAGTTGCATTCGCAATGACGCACACAAATTTTGAGGTAAATAATTATAGTTTTAATTGCCTACTATGAGTAAAATGGTTTCAAATTGATATGTAATAGTATTATAAAACTCATTTTATGTGTTTTTAACACCTAGGATCAATAGGGCCTAGTTGGTGATTGTATAAGCTAAATCCAAGCCCACAAGTTGGAGGCCCTTTCTAACCTCAATGGTATTTCTCACCTAGTCATTTACTAGGCCTAGGCCTAGCCCTATTCTGTCTGTATGTAGGTAGCCTAGGCCTAGAGCTAGCCCCTGCATTATAATCTTGCGCCTGCACTATAGTCTTGGGTACTTCTTCGGCTAGGGGGGTCCAACTTTTATATAGGCCTACACTGTAACGGAAAGGATTTCGGGTGCGCTCTTATCGATTATATCCTAGAACTAGCGCGGCGCACTGTAGCCAGCGGAAAGTTCGGCTAACCTAACGAAAGTACACCTTTAACATAAGTAGTAACAAGGCAATATAGCAGTGTTAACAAGGTGTATAAAAGTTGGACCCCCCTAGCCAAAGAAGTGCCTAGTCTTGCGCTTAAATGGGCACTTATTCGGCTAGGGGGGTCCAACTTTTATGGCAGAGGATATTCTTACGGCATACCGTAAGAATTACTAGAAATTATTCTTACGGTATGTGTTTTCATTGGTTGTCTCATCACGTGACTCATCAACAGGCGCGCCGTAAGGCCGCGTTCCCACAAATTGGTTTAGTTAAAAGGGGATAGGAAATACGTGTTAAATTGTTTACGTTTTTGTCCTAAGAAATTGTTATAACAAAACCATAATTCTTATGACGGACCAATCAGACGTTTTGTTATTTATACGACGACCAATGAAAAGGAGTAACTTCATTATGACAGGCCACTGAAACATTACTAACCAATCAGAATATCGGATTTCTTGTTACCATAACAACCAATAACAATTTCTTAAGACTAAACCAAAGTTATGGGAACGCGGCCTAAGAATAGTGTATAGTAATTCTTACGGTCTATGCCTACTATGACCATGCACTAGGCAGGCCTAGGCTAGGCCTAACGTCGCTATTTTAAATCTAAAGTACCTACAAAACCTTTAACGTCGCTATTTTAAATCTAAAGTACCTACAAAACCTTTAACGTCGCTATTTTAAATCTAAAGTAGGCCTAGCCCTACCTACTGATCAAAAACTGGGCATACCAAACGAAAAAGTTGGCTCCATGCCGTAAGAATAACTTGTGTAGTAATTCTTACGGCATGCCATAAGAATATCCACTCCGAACTTTTATACACCTTGTTAACACTGCTCCCTATTGCCTTGTTACTACTTAGGCATGTGAAAGGTGTACTTTCGTCAGGTTAGCCGAACTTTCCGCTGGCTACAGTGCGCCGCGCTAGTTCTAGGATATAATCGATAAGAGCGCACCCGAAATCCTTTCCGTTACAGTGTATAAATAAAAGTTGGACCCCCCTAGCCGAATAAGTAGGTACCGTACCCTTAAATGTTATATTGTAGGCCTAACGTATTAAATCTATTTAGGCTATGGGGCCTTAGTAGACATCCTAGCCTAGTTAGCCTTCCTTGTCTGTCGGCTAAATAAGGAGGCCTATTAATAATAATAAATGCTTCTAGACGTGGCCTAGGTAGGGCCTGCCATATCCCTATTAAAAAACTCCCACCCTTTTGTATTTGGCATCTTCCCGCCTACTGGTGTAACAGGACCGGAAAGAGGGAATAAAAGAAGATGGAGTAAAACGGTAACTTTAGAGTAATACTTTCTCACCTTCAAATTCCGAGTCCTCTTCCGATATTCACAACATGACAGGGCCTACTAGCTAGGCCTAGGCTAGTTGGTACGTCTAGGCAAGGCCTAGGCCTAGGCCTACTTCAATGAAAGTCGATGCACAATTTGCAAGGAATTTCAATTGTAACAATAAGGGGAATTTAACATTGTGCGAAGTTGCCGTTCTTGTCATCAGCCAAGAAGGGAAGCGGTTCCGGTTACCATTGCTTATCAATTTTAATTGTCATGCCTTATTAACGTTAAGCTGCGTTTGCATCCAATTATTAAATTAGGTAGGCCTACCTAGTGGCATAACTTATTGATTTATTTGATTTGAAACCGTGCATTTTATATTGTGTCGCGTAGGCCTTCATTGCAATTTGTAACTATCGGTATAGGCCTTAGGCCTGCGCCAAGCAAAGCCTTGCAAAAGTTGAATTTGAATCCATCTTTCCACAAAGTTGATGAATTGGCACATGCGCAGAAGCTTGCGTTGTTGCTTCAATTGAACAAAATTTGAATAATTTGTGATTTAGATGATTGTATCCCCTACAAGCATAATTATAATTTTCACAAATTTACCTAAACATTACTTTATGACGAAGCTAATTGGATGAAGGCTTAACAGCTGTAGGGCCTACTATGTAAAACAAAAAATGGTAGATTGAACTGAAAGCTGCCATTGGAACACTTCCATGCGGCATGCCGCACCGCAGGAAAACTTGTTGCAGGCAGCTTAATTCCAGGCCGAACAACCTTGACTAATTTGGTAAAATTTATGTTCCAGATGGAAGTTGACGAGAGATTCCCCAGGGGAGAGGGGTTTCGACCTTACTATATTACCAAGATAGAAGAATTGCAACTCACCGTCGCTGAGAAAAGCCAGAACTTGCGTCGTCTGCAAGCTCAGCGTAACGAGCTTAATGCTAAAGGTAATCAAATCAAATCAAATTCTTTATTATTCCAAAACACCTACAGCATAGGCCCATGGCCACACAGGCATAGAATTAGGCATAGGATGGGACATAGGCCAAGGCCTAGATGAAAATGTTAAAACCAAAATGGTGTAACTTGCACTGGTTGATTTAGGCCTATCTATGACATTCAGGGCCTATAACCAGCATGGAGTAGTTTAAAATGCAGTAGGCCCTCGTTATGCAACGTAACAATTACTATCTGAGCTCCTCTGCTATCTCCGGGCGACGGTTGACTGAGCTAACTGCCAGCGATTACTAGGATGGTAGGGGTTTTTATAAGGATGAATAGCACCCTACTAAGTTATTAAATTAAAATATAGGATAATGGCTAACCTAAAATGACATCCGCAGGCCTTAGTTTAAAAACAAACTCAGAATTATCATTAGGCTAAGCCTCCGCCTAAATCTATTGCCATGCCAAACTCTGCATTGGGTCGACATTGAAGATAGGCTATATAAGATAGGTCTCTCCATCTTCTTTTCTCCTGACAACACTTTCATTTCCATCACATTCCAGTCTCCTGCTGTGAACTCACATATGAATAAAAAATGAATACCAATGATTAAAATGATTGAGAAGTAGGGCCTAGGGCCTATGGTATGAAATCACGTCAAACCATTTATCAATACAAAATGTTCATGGTAGGGCCTACACAGGACACTAATTATAGCTAAGACTTATCCTACCTACGACGAGTCTACATGAAATTTACGTCCAAGAAAGGAAACATGAACGCTAACTGTTCTGTTTTGTTCTTTGTCTGCAGTACAGATGCTGCGTGAGGAGTTGCAGTTACTGCAGGAGCAAGGTTCCTATGTTTTGTTCTTTGTCTGCAGTACGGATGCTGCGTGAGGAGCTGCAGCTACTGCAGGAACAAGGTTCCTACGTCGGGGAAGTTGTGAAGCCAATGGACAAGAAGAAAGTTCTCGTCAAGGTCCACCCTGAGGGAAAGTTTGTCGTCGACCTCGACAAGAACATCGACATCAACGACGTCACGGCCAACTCGAGAGTCGCCCTGCGCAACGAGAGCTACACGCTGCACAAGATCTTGCCAAATAAGGCAAGTATGGTTCTGCACCTAGTTGGTGTCGAGTAGGGTTGGGACTTGACATCGATGTCTGAACAAAATTGTCTTTTAATTTTTTTGTATTTTTTTTTTTAAATCGATTTTGAAACAATGTAAAAATCATATATTTTACTTTTTACATCATAACATTACCTATTTTTACATTAAAAACAAAAAAAAATTGGGGGAAAAAAATGTTAATTTTTTTTTCGATGTCAAAAAGAATTTTGATGTTGATTTTTTTCTTCTCGATGTGATGTCGAAATTGTTGGTTTGACATCGATTACAAATTTATAATCAATCGTATCCCAATGCTATTGTTGAGTGTTGCAAATGTTGCACCCGGCTGCTAAAATGCTTCAAATTGTGGTATGATTGATTTCTCCTGACAAGTTATCTTAGGGCAATTCTGTTCTGTATGTTTGTGTTACGGGTACAATGGTGCAGTTGACATTTTATTTAATGATCATCATTATTCATTGCCGTTTCCTACTTCTGGCAGGGTCAGCTTGAGTTTAGCAACCAAATTTTTACACTTCTTTCTATCCTCCCACAATCGTATCTCTTCCACATCTTCCCAGCTCTCTCTTCAATTGCCTCCAAGTCTCCTGCTATGATGTCTCTCAATCTCTTCCTTGGTGTAGGCCTACCCAGTCTTCTTCTTCCTTCTTCAATCCTTCTTTCATGCATTTTCTTGGGCATCCTATTTTCCCCCATTCGTTTCATATGTCCAAACCATCTCAACTGTGTCCTTCCCATCCTGTCACTTAACTTTTCTACACCTAGGATTTCTCTAATGTCCGTGTTTCTCATTATATCTCTTCTCGTTTTGCCCTTGTGCTCTAAGGAATCTCATCTCTGCCGCCTGCATATAAAGTAACTACTAACTAGGCAAACGCTTAAGTCCCGCCGCGTTGATGGATGAGCTTTTTTGTAAGTTTTTAGTTTGCGTAGGACCACTTTTCCTTTGCAAGTGCTTTTTGAATGCATTGTAGGTGATTGATGTTAAGTTTCTATTGTTACTTATTAATTGTTATTATAAACCTAAAAAAACTCATATTAAAACCTTTATTCTATAGATTCTGGCTAAATTTTTCAACTTTTTCTTTCAAAAAGCAATACATCACCATTACCTTGATGTCCATGTAAAATATGAACGTTTTAGCCCCACCCGTTTGGTCAGAATCGGCCAAAATGTCACAAAAATATCGCACTAAAAATAAAAAAAAATTGTAAAAGTATGATATTCAAAAGAAATATTTCTTCGATTGTACCCAAAAACAATACACCTCTAAGTTCAGAGATTTGAAGGTCCCCTCAAATTTTCATCAAGATCGCATATGCCGTGAGAGCGAACAAACAGACAAAAAAAAACACCCGAGCTAAATTTTTTGGGGGGTCAGTGAAATTGAAGTCTTCGCTTCGCTCATCCAAATAAATAAATCCACGTTGCTATGATGTGTGTTGATTTGTCGTGTCTGTAGGTGGATCCACTGGTCTCGTTGATGATGGTCGAGAAAGTTCCGGACAGCACCTACGAAATGGTTGGCGGACTCGACAAACAGATCAAGGAGATCAAAGAGGTCATTGAACTCCCAGTCAAACATCCCGAGCTGTTCGACGCGTTGGGAATCGCTCAGCCGAAAGGAGTTCTGTTGTACGGGCCTCCTGGCACAGGTTCGTCTTGCTTCAATGCATCCCTGATCATAAATAGTCATTTAATGTATTTGACTTTACATTGGACTTTAATAAATAAAGTAATGTGCAGTGTTAAGTCTAATAGATTATTTTGCAACCAGGTAAACATCACCTACTTTAAAAGTTTCATCAAATTAATTAATAGTTATGTTTTGAATCTGCCCACTCTCGATCGCGTTCAGTGGGGGACCAACTTAAAGTGGACTGATGTCAGTCGTCGCCCGATGCACAGCCAACCGGAGATCAGCATTTGAAATAGAAAATGGTGACCAAGTGGTTGGGCACGATTCACAAGCAACAGCTGTTTGGCCTTAGGATTTCAGAACCTTCTTTGACTAAAAATTAATTATTGGACATAGGTAAACATTATTATTTAGAGTAGGCTACCCACTTTTTTTACTTCAAACTTGAACTTTCATCGTTTTGAAAATCAAACTTCGAACTTCACAAGAATTTCGAAACAAACCGAACTTTAAAGGGATATCAAACAGTTATAGGCCTAATAGGTAAAATAGTGATGATCTGGACCGGCACTTCCACCAAGAAAGTATGTAACTTTTGGACCCATCCACCATCCAATTTTTTGTTTTTAAATTTGTACCTGTAAACGGAAAACAATTTTTTGACGTCAAATAATAAGTGCCCGCACAGAACTAGGCCTACAAATTAGTATTTACTATTTTTTGGAAATCAAACTTTTTTCCCTGAACTTTGAACGTTCCCACATTCCTACTACCCACCACTCAGGATACAAGAAACAATTTGCTCTGGGCGACATACATTAGTAGGTCTACATTTTATAATTTATGATAGGCCTACTTTGATTTGATGCCAGGACAGCACCCAAGTCACAATTTAAATATTAGAAGAGAATCCATTCCTGGAAGTTTTTAAGACATTAAACTTTGTTTGTAGGCAAGACGCTACTGGCGAGGGCAGTGGCTCACCACACTGAATGCACTTTCATCCGGGTTTCGGGCTCCGAGTTGGTCCAGAAATTCATCGGGGAAGGATCGCGCATGGTCCGAGAGTTGTTCGTCATGGCAAGGTAAATTAATGTAGTATTGTCTTTTCTTTGGGTGCAATGTTACTTTGTATTATTATTAGCCTACACCTTGAAAATTCTTTTTTGAATTTTGGAAATTAGAACTTTCTAAATGGATGACATTGACTGAACATTTAATAATTATTAATGACTAATTTCTTGCTTGAAAATCAATCCACAAGCATAACAATGCCCGAGAGATGAACATGAGGAATGTTGTGAGTTCATGCTGATGAAGCCTAGGCCTACCTAGCTAACTCACTGAAGAAAAAACTAGAATTTCATAAAATCAAAAATGTTGTTCTTTGTAAATCAGTTTTTTAACTGAATGGGATAGACGTAAAATAAATAAAATAAATGCAATATAAATTGAATAAAGCGACTGCTCTGCATTGTATTGACCAGTGTCGTTCTTTTCTTCCAGGGAACACGCTCCTTCGATCATCTTCATGGACGAAATCGACTCGATCGGCTCGTCCCGTATCGAGTCTGGCAGCGGCGGAGATTCTGAAGTTCAGCGGACGATGTTGGAGCTTTTGAATCAGCTCGACGGCTTCGAGGCCACCAAGAACATCAAGGTAGGCTGGGTATCGCCAAGAGGATTTTGAAGAGTTTAATATTTATTAATTAATAGGGATAACTTCGGTTAACCGAAATCGGTTTTAATTCGGTTTTGAAAGAAACGTATTTTTTTAAAATTAATAATAATATTAATTATTATTATTATTTTAATGGTTGGGCACAACCTAAACGGTTCTTAGGTAAGAACTAACTCGTACACGAACGATTTTTACGATCTCACAATCGTTAAACTGTGCGTTGGGTCGGCATTAAAGATAGGCCACTCCATCCTGCTACCACTCCTCACCTTCCACCACATTTCAGTCTCCTCGCTGTTCCACATCTTTTCTCACAGTATTCTGCAACTGTTGTTCTGGTCATCCTTTTGACATGTCCGAACAACTTTATCTTCTCTTTCAAATTCGCTCCATTAAAGTTCTCACGCCTACTTAATTTTGGATATTCTCATTCCGTATTTGGTCCCATCTGGTCTTACCTACAATGCTTCTCAAAAACTTCATATCCACTAGGGCTGCCAAACAATATCGTAATATCGATATGAAGAAAAAATTCAATATCGATATAGGCCTAGAAATGTAGCCTAGGCCTATATCGTTTTTTTTTTTTTTAATCAAGAAATGGTTGATGCGGCAGTGAGTTATGGTTCTGCAGCGCTGTTCCTCCCCCCCACCCCCCTCCCACACCACCAACTACATCTTGATAGTCAGTTTGTTTCGGGCCAAGACTCTTGCTGCTTTGTTTTGTTTATATGTTATGAGATAAGATAACAAGACCACAATCTCATTATCAGCAAAGCATAAGAGGCAGCTCAAGTTGTTACACTACAGTAGTGTCCAGACAGATCAGGGAGAGAGAGGTAGAGACAGAGAAGTCAGTTAGCTTCTATCTCTTCGCAGGGCCGCTGCAAGTATTGTTGTGATTGTTCTTCATGGGACGGACAGTGGCATGTCTGCATTGCCGGCGGGGCCTTGGCTACACCCAAAGAACGTAATAACACGTAAAAAAAATTTAAAAAAAATTTCAAAAATAAATAAAAAAATAAAAAAAAATCGATACTCGATTTGAAAAGTTTGATATTGAATCACGATATGATATCGATATGATTTTTTTTATCGTTGGGCAGCCCTAATATCTACTGTTGTCATATTCCATGTCTCTGCTGCATATGTCAGTATTGGAACAAAGTAGGTCTGGTAGATGGTAACCTTGTACTTCTTCGGTACTTCTATTCCATATGAGGTCTCGGATAAATTGGAATAACCCAGCAGCTTGCTGCGTCCTTATTCCTATCTCTGGTTGAACTTGAATCCTTCTATCCCATGTTACTAATACTCCCCACGTACTTAAAAGTAGGCCTATGTAAATATAAATAAAAAATACAAGCACATACCATTCCAAAATCTGAGATTGGTGATTGAAGAACCTGTCCTTCACATTTCCCAACTCTATTCCAATCTGAGAATAGTGCATTTTGCATTATCCGTCGCTATTTTCCGCTTCTAGCACGGTCATATTGGATTCGGGAATTCCGATTCCTCTAAAATACATCCGTAGTTCGTTGGTTTAACCCTCTCTCCGCTCGCAGGTGATCATGGCGACGAACCGTATCGACATCCTGGACCCCGCCCTCCTGCGTCCCGGCAGGATCGACCGGAAGATCGAGTTCCCCCCACCCAACGAGGAGGCTCGACTGGATATCCTCAAGATTCACTCGCGCAAGATGAACCTGACGCGAGGCATCAACCTGCGGAAGATCGCGGAGCTCATGCCGGGGGCGTCGGGTGCCGAGGTCAAGGTCAGTACAGCTACAGCCCACCCGGGTTAGGGATCTTTGGTGATGACCTTGGCAGAAAAATACGCCTAATTGCATAGTACCAACACGTTAAGTAATTCGTGACTAAAATTAAACGCCCGCCTTGTCAAGACACTCGCGAAACAATTATGATTTCCCTTTCCACCCTCTAGATCCAAATGCACCAAGAAAAGGTGCTGTGTTCCATGTGGTCACTTTTGTTCAACACACGACTTTATTTCAAGTGGGAAATATTTAGGAATAAAGGTGGGATTTCAGTTGCGGATCGCGCGGCGTGGCGTGGCGCGGATCTAGTTTTCAGCCAATCAGCGGGCTCCATTTCCGATCCGAGGATTCGGTGGATTCAGATCCGTGACTTTGAAAATATTCAATATTTTGTCCGACGATATCCACGGTCCGCGGATGCAGCCAATAGGAATTCAGGAAATCTGATGTGTAAGAAGTGAACAACATAACCTAAATCCATGACATTTGTCCCGAATGAAGTGATTCTTCATACAGAAAGACTTGATTCAAAAGGAAATGTTATGTTATATGTTTTAAATTATGCAAAGTAATTTAAAAATAGCTTTTCCCATGTAATAAGTTATTGTGTGATTAAAATAAAAGGTAGGAATATTTGGGAAATCCGCGGATGGCACCGCCATGGGTATCCACAGGTGAAATCGAAAAAGGTAAAAATCCACGCCTCGCTGCGCCGCGCACATCCACAACTGAAATCCCACCTTAATTAGCGAAGGTTGGCATTGGGAGGATACTATTAGTACTACACGTTTAAACGTGGTTAGTAGAGTAGCTGAAAACGTTTAGGGAGTTAAACGAAATTGGGCAGCCCCAGTAGCTCACAAAGTTGCAATAGACCATTTTGTAAAATTATCTACGCATGAGCAAGGCATGATGGGAGTGTGGGAGTTTACAAGCTAAATGCCACATGTTCGGTTATGTGATGAACTTTGAACGCTGACCTTGTGTGAGAGACGCTGTCCGTCACATCCAAACATGCAGCATTTTGCGTGTTAATTCCATTTCTCTCACAATGCTTTGTGTACGCGATAGAGGGTGATTTTGAAAATTGCACACTAAAAAATTCTACATAAAGGTCTATGCACAAACAATCCTGTATCTAGGCTACTATTAAATAATGATTTGAATACTAATTAAGTAATTTTGACCCCAGTTCCAACAGCCAAAATGGGAAAGCGAAGGTGGGGATCTATTTTGCGATACTAACTAACGGACGTCTTGCTTGCAGGGCGTGTGCACGGAGGCTGGCATGTACGCACTGAGAGAACGCCGGGTGCATGTGACACAGGAAGATTTCGAGATGGCCGTCGCCAAGGTAATGCAGAAGGATTCGGAAAAGAACATGTCGATCAAGAAATTGTGGAAGTAGCCAAAATCAATTTACTCGGGACATTTGACATTTATTTATTGTTATATAAAAGTAAAAATATCTTGTAATAAATCATCATATAAAACTACGTAAGAGACTCGTCTTCGCAATAATCATTATTGTCCTTAAACATTATCAACGTCAAAGTTGCCAAGTCAATCAACTGCCACTTATTTTCGGTTCATAAGACTTTTGACATTGTTGAAACATTTTAAATATGCCTACTATTATATTTTGTATTTCTTGGCATACAATACATAATTGTAACTCCATTTTCACCATTAACATGTTATTTCAATAAAATACTTAAATTTCACTCTGTATTAGAATCTACCCCTGTACATGTACATGTTGACACACGTGAGATGCACTTGTATGACACTATCATACGCTTCGGACCAGCAGGGCATATTTGCCACTGCAGACGGCTTAATACTCTTGCAGATACCGTATTGTTCCGAATATAGCGCGATGTTTTTTTCCAAAAATACAATCTCAAAAACAGCACTCGCGTTATTTCCGCGCGCTTGCATTTGAAATAGCGCCTGAACATAGGCCACGCCTCTATACAACTCCCGCGCATAGTCTGCTGCGCTTCGCCCCGCCCACCCACTCGAAGCCACTGAACTCGGCCGAACCTTGGGCGAAACTGTATGCTAGTCGTCAGAATCCTTAGCCGTGATCACATCGTGACCTAGCTTGACCTACATAGATTTTGTTTGTCGGGGTTGTCTATCTACGTTGCTAAGAGCTAAGAGTCTACGTAACGTAATAATGAGTGATGAAGGAGAAAATGAAATGGCTCAAGATGAACAAATGAAAACTGCTGAACGCGTGGAAAAGAAAGGTTCCTCTGCCTTACAAGATCAGCAAGGGAATGCGAAGGAGCTAGGCCTAGGCCTACGACCATAGATACTAGGGCCTAGTATAACCCCCACCCCCCACCCCCCCGACGTAAACATTGAAGACCAGGAATCAGACTGGTGAACTGTGGTTGACATGTGAGCTTGTGCTTGGCCCTACCCTGTAAAAAACCATAGGCCTAGGCCCTAACATTGTTCAAAATGTTTTGTTGTAAGTGTTTCATGTACATTTTAATTTTCTTTGATTTTTTTATTTTTTCTTGAAATGATTCTGAAAAATTGGGGGTCGTGTTATATTCGAGGTCGTGCTTTATTCGGAACAATACGGTAATCATTAATAACTAGAGGTAGTGAGAAATGGTGATATACTAGGAAAACGCTTAAGTCCAGCCGCGTTGTTGGATGAGCGTAATTGGTGCATTGAGCTGCCATGTGTTATGCGGATTTTCTGTTGTTCTGTGAAAAAATCATTACAAAGTTGAAGATTTTTTTAAAAATTAATTTAAATTAAATAAAAAATAAACTTTAATTTTTGATTTTTCTAATAAATCGTAATTTTAAAAAAGAAAAAAATCGTAAAATTGCGATTTTCATAAGAAATTATTCGATTGCGCCCAAATTTCACACGAATATAGTAATTCATAAAATTAAGGTTCTGTGAAAAAATCATTACAATCGGATAAAGCATGTAGGTGTTATAAGTAGGGTTGCCGTTCGATACGAATTTCGGTATCGATAATCGGACCAGTTAAATCGATTATCGATCGCGATAATCGACTTAAAAAAATATCGCTCGATAATCGAATAAAAATTAGGTCTAAACTTGCTCGCATACCGACGCGGACCGTGGACCTTTTGCGAGTGCATTCTTTTGTTCCTTTTATTTGCTCAAAACAGGGTTTTTCCACGCTAGCAACGTCTTTCACGAGCACCCCCCCCACGCATCTGGCTGGCCCTACGCGAGCGCGCTACGTGGAATAGACAGACGCTACCCGGCTTGAGTGTTGTCTTTGTGAAGGTCGTTCTTCTTGGAAATCGTGGTTCTGTGAAGTTTCATTTTAGCTTTTGTTGTGATTGTCGTTCATTCATTTACGAGATATAATCATTTTAACTATTCAATGCTCCGATATTTATTACGCGACGAGATGAATAATGTTGCATGAATGTTAATGAATAAATTTTGTGTTTTGGGCAACCTGCAATGTGTAGTGGTCAAAATTCACAATATTTATCACAATATTTATTTTAGTAGTGGTTAACGAGAGGCATTTCTATGCTAAGGGTCGCGGGTTCAAATGTCACTTAATTTTTATAAACTTTTTTTCTAAATAGTTCTCGATTTTGCCTGCTTTACTGTATGTTGGCACAAAAATTTTATTTAAAATATACCTTTTCTACTTTTAAAAAAAGTGAGGGTTGACATTTGCGTCACATTCAGAGTAGCTGCAACTTAACCGACGCATCTGGCAACTTGTGGACGAAAGCCTGCAAACGCAACTATCTTTGTGCATACTGTTTTCATAGCCATATGATGATTTAACATGGATTTGCCCAAGTCCACCATTTTTAACAAGACGCAACTTTGCGCCGGTAAATCTCTGTGCACGAGGGAGAGTTGACATTCAGAAATATTTCTTGAGACTGAATTATGCAACCCAAGACAGTGAATGGAATCATAAACCTAGAAAGTTTCGTCACATTTCACCTTAATTGTAACAATGGCTTATTTACGTATTTACAGTAAGTGGAATGACAAGAAACAAAACAGATTGTCAGAATCAGAAAAATATTTATTATTCCTGGATCAGTCATATACACCATCCGCCTGATGAGTCCCAGAAGGACGAAATGAGTCGTGGATTAAGGGAACAAATAACTTTAAATTAGCTGCAGTCATCAGCAGGTGAAAGTTTTGTCGCCCCCAGCCCTTCAGGCTGGGCTTTATGTTCTCTATGCTTTCTCAACCTGTCAATCCTTCTTTAATCTAAACCAAACCAGCCAGTTGGCCTTTTCCAGAATTTGTAGCTTTCATGAATAATGTATAAAAGTACTACAAGTACACAGACAGTTGTGCAAGAATTGACATAAATGTGCCAAAGCATTACAGCAACTTTTACATGATTAATAATAATAATTTACAAAATAATAGGGATGCACACGACAGTCGATATTATCGATCGATAATCATAAAAAATTTCGATAATCGATAACCAAAATTCATTATCGATTATCAAAATCTCAAATAATTGGTCAATAGTGGCATGAACCAAACTCTAAGGACAGAGATTATCTCACGTTGTGCCATGTACTGGCTGGGCTGATAGTGTCACACAGCACACTCGAGATTTATGTTTGGAAATGAGCTATCAGTCGATAACGGAAGCCAAACACATGACATCGAAGACAGCGAGGCAGCAAACTGAACGCGATTGTATTGTTTTGACTTACATTGCCACACTTTAGGTTCCACTTGGGTGGAAACAGGCTTTGTAGGCGATATTATCAATATCGATGACATAATCATTATGATAATCGATAATGAAAAAAGTATCGATGTGCAGTGCATCCCTACAAAATTATGACATGTGGTGCATGATTTTTGAATAATAAAACATACATTATTATCAGTTAGCAGAATCGATGCTCAATGTCTTGTTGGTCGATCATGATTCATAATTCATGAGTGACCAATTGCGAGAGCTCAGTCAATGGGATATTCTTCACATCAAAATTAATACTATCGTGTAGAGCTTAAAAAAAATAATACATACTACAAAACAAAAACATATGGACCTATTTTAATAGCACTTTTGTATACACTATACAGTAACAAAAATGTTGCTATTTGTTGGCATGCTTGTTTGGTCCCATTTATCACCAAATCAATGTTCTTTCACCCAATGTGTGTTTTGGATAAAAGTAGATACGTAACTATATATTGTTTTTTTGTTGCTTATAACAAATTTTTGTATTATGGACTGCTGCTTTTTGTGTCTTTGGTGTTATTTTATGACAAATACATCAAGAGTGTACCATTCTACTAGCTAAACTGCTAAGCAAGCAGTTAGTAGACCACTTCACAACTAATAAAATATGAAAAACCTAGCCAACACCATGTCAAATTGACAAATAAGCAGCTGGTTCACAGAAATCACAAATGACCATGATCTACACTACACACTAAAAACAATGAAATCCAGTCCAACGTAAGTCCTCAATATCGTGATACATTGGTGAGCTTGATTGGTGATCGTCAGCTCCAGTTGCAGAGATATTTCCAGCTGACCCGAGATGCTTCGACGCCGTCCCACTCTTGGCAAGTAACTCCGGCAAGACTCCCAGTCGTCCTGAGGGTTGAACACGGTTGGATGAGCTCGGGCTATTATTTAAATTCACTCGATCGACAAATCCAGCTAATTTCACATACATTACATGGAGCTGGCTTAGAAAGGTTGAGTGCATGACGCAATCAGAGCACATTTCAACATTTCAAATTATTGCCCCCTGCGCAAGCTTGGGAAATTACTTCAAATTACCTGCTTGGCGGCATATTTACAACCAGTTACTAAAAAAAGTAAGCACTATTTGGAAAATGTGCTCTGATCACGGCATACACACATTCTCACTTGACATTTAGGTGCAAACCACAACCCGATGGCAACAGGACAAACGATGTAGCTTCCAAGTGATCCAGACTAAACCTCTGCATTCTGTGTCTATGCCTGGTTTGCCTGTTTGTTATCTTCTCGCTTCACAAACGAGGTACAGTGGAAAAATAAGGTAAGGTTAGGTATTCTACTTGAAGGGTTCAAGTTGGTATAACAGCGAGCCCATTGACAGTGGATGCTTGCACAACGTAACATGCACAGTGATTCCATGGTTCTTTGTACAGCAGCAGCCTATGGTGTTCAACATGCTAAGTCGCACCGACATCTCACGTGCTAAATGTAAGGCATCATAATAGCTTACGGCTATGAATCAATGGGTCCGTTCCAATGATATTTAACATCTATAGTAGGCTAGATCCCCTGTTTTCAATACGTCCGCACAGGTGCGAGCGTAACAAATTGAAGCGCCAATCTGCCATATTCAAGATGGCGATTTGGCATTTCAATTTCTGCTTTTTTAATGCAATAAAGTATTTTTCTGTATTGTTTGATATGGTTTTAGCTTGTTTGTTCCGCATTGGAATGCACAAACAAAAACAATAAGAAATTATTGCATTTTCACGGAACTCAGTAATCATTTGGTGTTAATGGCTAATATGCTCACCTGTCAACCTGACGGCCATCTTGAAATATATTTGGGCTACAAATCACTCCTATATACTCTAACACAGGGCTGCCACTGATATTTTTTTCAAATCCTGTTGGAGGACGTTAAATATCCGCAAATATCCGTGAAAGGTCTAAAAACGTTCATTTCATTGATCAAACTATGAAAATGGATAAATGTGACGTTTATATTTGTTACCATCATAACCTAAAAGTTGCCAAGGGCCTAGGCCTATGCACAGACGAGAATAAGTGAGCCAGAAACGCCCGTGGTTGCTTTAATTAAGATTGCATAAAAATGTAAAATGTTATTTATTTACAGAAAATCCATTTTTCACATAAAAATACTATTTTCTGACATGGTTAAAAAATTCTAGGCCTAGGCCCTATGAATGTTGCATCACAATTTTGACCTAGGCCTAGCCTAGGCCCATGTGTTGTGTTCTATAAAAACATTGCAGAACTTGTTAATAACATTTTAATCATATTCTAATTCTATTTTTCACGTTTAAGATCACATAATCCAAACTTTATAAACAAAAACGAAAGAAAACAATTTTGTAGGCTGCAATCTCCATTGTTTGTTCTTGGCTGTTCAATTTAACTTGCATCCTCCCTAAAAGCAACTGTGCTTGGCTGTTTCTCCATGGAAGCAGTTCCTACTACTTCTGGGACACGGCTCCGCCCCCTATCGAAAGTTGAATCGATTATCGCTCCGCCTTCAATGTTTACAATCAAAATTAGCCCGCGCAGATTCAAATATACGAAAATAAGCATAGAAAACGTAATTAACAAAATATCCGTAAATAAGACTAAAAATCCGTTTATCCGTTTTGCACCCTTAATATCCGTAAAAACGGATAAAATCCGTTAAAACGGCAGCCCTGCTCTAACATGCAAACTGACATATTCAAGATGGCTTCAAATTATCACAGAAGTGGATTAATGACTGAGGATCTAGCCTACTATACATGTTAAACATCATTGGTCCGTTCATTCACAGACCTAGTGTTAACACTCAAAGTGCCAGTGTATCACGGATCTAGTGTAAACAGTACCAGTGTCTGCCGACCCTAAGTGTGCAATCAGCGTCTGGCGGGGGGGAGAGGGAGGGGCAGTAACATGTGGTTCGCCGCTCTGCCACGCCCCAAACGCACATTTCAACTGTAGAGTAACGAATCCATTCCTACAGTTTAGATTCAATTCCTCCATGTCATACCTAGCTAGTATATACACTTTCACGTAAGTGTATGCGGACGAACCTATTGTATCTTCCGAGTACGAAACTTGACGGCCTTCTGCGTCACATCAAGGTTGCGCGCTCTCAGCTCTGGTGTCGAGGGAAACTCGGGGTCCCAGTAACCTAGGGCATTAGAAGAAAACCATCATTAGAATGTGGGCGTGTTGCCCAATCACATCAGTCTGTAGGTGTCAGAGGTCGTTCTTACATGAACATCCGAGTTAGTTCGAGATACTCGGGTACCGTATTTCAACATGTTTATTGTAAATCAATCTAGGATTTTGGAAATGGAGGCATCAAATTACGTAGAATAAAAGTAAAACAGAATAATATCTTTATTCACCTTGACAGACACTACCATGTAACATGATTTAAGTTTTTCACTCCAGTGGAGAAGATGAAAAGCCTAAAATTAAGTGAGTTTTAAACTCAAGTAGGCCTACTAGATGCCTAATCCAAGTTCAAAGTAATTATTTAAAGTAAGATATGCCTACACTTTCTAGAGCACCAATGGTCAGTTTTTCCACTAGTTTCCGCCAAAGTGTGGCTCGTTGGTCTTGTTGTTGGCGTCTCTGCTTCCAATGCAGAAGGTCCAGGGTTCAATTCCCGCTAAAGTCAGAAGTTTTTTAACTTCTGATTTGGACTTAAGTCCATCAGTTCTTGTCTTAGGAGTTTGTAAACGGTGACTTTGGAGCCGTCCTAGCAACGAAGCACATAATAAATTTCAGAGTTGTTCTGAATCAGCCTTGTTGATTCTGGCGTTGATTCGCGGGTGTTCGCACTGTCCATACCACCGATTGCTATATTTCCTATTAAAAATATTGATCTTTGGTTGGTTATCACTCACTCGTCGATTGCGTCGGGGCCTGCAGGGTTGGCTTGGTCACTTTGATTTAAAGTCCCCCACTGAAAATCAGTTATATAACTGAGTGGGTAGACTCTAAATAAAATTTATTTATTTATTATTATTTATTATTTAGGCCTACAATGATGAATAGGCCACATTGTAAACATAAGCAGATTTGTTTAACCGTTCTCTAACAGAAGTACCTTACCTGGTGGAGTGGACCTCCGCTTGTACTTGTCTCTGTGCTTCGAGCACTTGTCCATTAGCTTCTTACGCTCGGCCGAGTTGTCCACCCTCGACGCGTAATACTGAAACAGAAGTCGCAATCACAAGTGAGCACAACATGATCACAAGTGTCATGTCAATGGTCTTAGCAGTTGAGCCAACTTTTGAGAGACAAAGAAAAATCTTTATAGTACACGTTACTAAAAAATACAAGTACTACGTATAAAAATCAGTTCATTTTAAGTTTGTTAAAAGAGACTGTAGAAGGGCTACCACTTACATTTTTACAATCTGCGCAGTCCCAACCATCCAACTTCTTTCGTTCGTCCTTCTTGCGTACAGCATCGCGTTGGTACTTGTGCGCTGGAATGTCCTCGTGTCTCTTGGGTACCCTGCAATTACAGATCTCATTGAGTTTCCGCACAGTACCTTCAGAGCAGTGGTTAGAAGGCTTTCTTAAATTGACTAGTGTTCGGTGTAGGGATGGGAAAAACAGGTACTTTCTTAAACGTTTAACCCCTTGAACTAATCTTGTTTAAACCGTTAATTGCGGGGGGGGGGGGGGGGGTTCGGGCTGGGCTATCTTTAATTTTTTGCGGAACCCGCAATCACTGCGTCGGCAGTTTACCCTCACTTTGTCGGTGCCAGATGATGAACCGGCCGCTTGTCAAGTGTCACTCTTGAGAGTAGTAGCAAATGCATGTCGTAAAGAACGATGTAATTGCTCAATTGACGCCAATTTTAAGCATCATACGTAAAAATATAGCATCAACATTTAAATTATTTACGAGCCATTATTCCGGTGGTCTGTTTCCGCAAAACCTGTAATAACGGCGGCGACAGTTTACCCGCAGACAGTTCAGATTCGGGTAACCCGAGTAGGAAACTTAGTCCAGATTGCTGGTCGTGTGAACCAATAGGATCGGGACAGATCACGGGGCGACACCTTACTTCCACCCTTGGACACAACAATCCGACTGGTATTTCCATCGCGTGCATGCGGGGAGTAACCAGAGACAATCGCAACAAATATCATATCGGGGCCCCTCTACCCAGGTAATTCAGGACTTGTAACTATTAGGGATGTGCGAACATTCAAAATTCAAAGTTCGGAAAAAAGT
Organism: Sweltsa coloradensis; assembly: GCA_024449915.1. NCBI lineage: Eukaryota > Metazoa > Arthropoda > Insecta > Plecoptera > Chloroperlidae > Sweltsa > Sweltsa coloradensis. The sequence continues at coordinate 652,928 of JAMZAV010000531.1, forward strand.
TTTTTTTAAAACTAATTTGTAGTGGTGTGCGGGCACCTATTATTTGACCTATAGTTCTCAGTTTACAGGTATAAAAACAAAAAACTGGATTGTGGATGGGCCGGTCCAGAAATTGTAAACATACTTTCTTGGTGGAGGTTCCAGTCCGGACTTATCACTACTGTATTTATGCGAGTATAGACCTCGGGTATATTTGAAATTGTCAAGTTCAAAAAGTGGGGTGCGGCCATTATGTGAAGCTATTTATCAATAGTATTTATATCCAAATCTTTAAAATCTGAGTGGTGAAAATAAGGGTGTGGCCTTTACTCGAGGGCGGCCTATAAGCGAGTAAATACGTATTTTACCTTTTATAGTTTGATAGATCACTTTAAGTTTGGTTCAAAATTTTTGTGAAGTTCGATTTTCAAAACTATGGAAGTTTGAGGTAAAAATATAAATACTAGGGTTGTGCTATAATTGGCCAGTAGAAGTCAAAGCTTACTGGTCGAAGCCTCGTATCAGGTCTGCTGTGCCCAGTGAAAGCCGGGGGAGCGAGGGGTCAGGAATCCCCATTTCTTCCAGAAGATCTTGTGTGTTCGGCACTTTGTCGTTGCAGCCTCCCTTGTTTTCCTTCAGGTTGACGTCACCACTGTCTTTGCGAGACGGGCCGGCCTTATCAACCTGATTCTTGTGACTTTGTTTCATTGACTGTAACATTGAGCGCAATGAGGATTAAAGATTAAAATCAACTAGTACACTAAACACATGTTAACATTAAGATATATTTACGACATAAGCCTTTCTGAAACTCACAGGGCTTCCACTGAAATCCTATACTTTTGTACTTATGTGAAATCTTTGGATGTTAATAAAAATGAAATGAATAAATAAATAAAATAAAATTTTTATAAAGAGTCTACCCACTCAGTTATATAACTGATTTTCTGTGGGGGACTTTAAATCAAAGTGACCAAGCCAACCCTGTAGGCCACGACGCAATCGACGAGTGAGCGATAACCAACCAAAGATCGATATTTTTAATAGGAAATATAGCAATCAGTGGTATGGACAGTGCGAACACCCGCGAATCAACGCCAGAATCAACAAGGCCGATTCAGAACAACTCTGAAATTTATTATGTGCTTCGTTGCTAGGACGGCTCCAAAGTCACCGTTTACAAACTCCTAAGACAAGAACTGATAGACTGAAGTCCAAATCAGAAGTTAAAAACTTCTGACTTTAGCGGGAATCGAACCCTGGACCTTCTGCATTGGAAGCAGATACGCTAACCACAAGACCAACGAGCCACACAACAAGACCAACGAGCCACACAATGATGCAATGAATGAAATGAAATGCATGTCTTACCTAAAACTAGTCGTATTAGTCTCATAAAATCTACAAAATAGTCGTTGGTAAGTCCACAAAATACTTGCAAATAGTCTGAGCCTGTCGTGTCATGCCATTCTACGGAGAGATCGTCAACTGCCAAACCATGATCCTCTCCATGCTCCGTGTGGTCGTAACGTCACAATAATAAAGGATGTTTATTTTCGACGCCGTGTATTCACATCTCCGGGTTCTCGCATCAAAGTCCTGTTTTTATTATTTACTACAAATCAAGAAATAAACCCTCGCTCATACCTGCATAAGGTAATGTCATTATAATTAATGTTTGGTGGTCAGTTCAAAGGCAACAGTTTTTCGTTGCAGTACGGTTCCATCCATTCAGATGTATAATGCAACTACAATTAAGAGGTTAAAATGTACCCGTCCTGATGGTCTAGTGGTTAAGACGCCTGTCTGGAATGCGGGAGATCCGTGGTTCGATTCCCGGTTGGGGCGGACTTTTTTAATTTCTGAATTGTAGTAAATAATAACAATCACACCTACGGGAGTGTTTCCCGATCAACCAAATCGAGAAAAAAAGTCCTGTTATTGTTTATCGTACTAAATTAGAAAGCTTTAATCATAACAAAAGAAGAATCAGTTAAAAAACAATGAAGTTTCGGTATTGGGTAATAAAATTTGCCGTTAGCACGCAAACTAGGCCTACGCAGTACACGCGCGGGGCCTAGGCTCCCGCTAGGCCTCACTCCCTAGGCAATGTGATGTTTGGCCTAGGCCTAGCCCTAAACATCAATACATAATACAGAAGAAAAATACTCGCCAAACTAAGGTAGCAACAAGTTATAACTTAACACATTTTCTATGATTTTATTTTTATTTTGTCTGTTCATTATTTTTGTATTTTGTATTTTTTCTCTTCTCAAAATCACCACTCATATTATATTCAATATCGTACTATATTCGGGGCAATTCGGTACTTGGTGGCAACCCTGTGTATACTAGTTATCAGGATCTGTATTGTTGTTGGCCAGGGCACCTGGAAATGTAGGAATTTACAAGCCCTACTCTAACAATGTGTACTGGGTACAAATTAACAATAGGGGCGCATGGATACACAGACTTATTACAAAGCAGAAAGCATGAATACTGAATAGTGCAGTGGTTCTCAACCTTTTAGGTCCGACGACCCCCTTGGAAGCTTCCATATTATGTGGGACCCAATCACTTATTTTAAGTCGTACTTTTCAAACTAAAGTGTAAATTTAAGAAAATAGTACATTGTCACTATTAACTATCTTTGTTTTAAATCCCGCTTTTAGTCAATATTTTGCAAATTTCAAGTTAATAAGACAATTTGTGCTCATTTACTGATATCTGTTGGTAGGCCTACAGTTTTAAATAATTACCAATTACCACCACCAATACCACCACTAATAACAAAGGCAGAAGCCAAATCAATAATAATTTAATAAATATAATTATAATAGCAATAATGATTAATGATAATAAAGATTTTTATGATACAAATAATATTGAAGATATTGACTTACAAATTTGTTGATGTGGTTAGTGGTGAGCATGAGGCTGACACTCATTAACGAGTTTGTCAGACTCATTGCTGAGTGTTTTACTACAAACACACAAAGGCAGCTGACCGTCACTTGAAACTGTAAATCCGAATTTAATATATGATGCATCGTATTCCTAATACTTTTAATTGTTTTACTTTTTTTGTTTCTAATTCCGTCACCGATTCACTGACTTTACGCTTTTGCGAGGTAAGCCCGAATTTACTCAATATGTTCACGGTTGTTGTCACTCCCGGTAAAACACCAACTGAATTCCTCTGCTGTTTCAGAATGACTACTGTGATGTTTGTAAATTTACCAAGTAAAACTTGGGCTTTTAAATGGTTAGTGGAGGGGGAGGGGGAGAGGGTTATTCCCATGACTAACAATCGACAAATGCAAAATAGGATGATACCTACAATCTGCAAACAAGGACTGCAAAGAAGGGAGGACACAAACATTTTTGTTTTTTGAAGAAGAAATGGTGAATCTTTGAAAGAGAAACATCTCAACTTGTGTATTATTGCAAACTCCAATACAAACCTGCTCTACCCATCCACCTGGAAGTCCTGAACCCAGTTTCCTTTAGAAATGAAATAATTGCAATTGCTATGTAATAATATAATGCTGTGCTATAATGCTATAATGCTGTGTAAAATAATTGCTGTGTTCCTACTGTCCATTGACACAAAAAAGAAAGAAAAAAATTTAAATAAAAAAAAATAACATCGACCGGACGAACCGCATACCAGACATCTCTCTATTGACTCAAATAGGAAACAGAACAAATAGGCCCTAAACCAAAAGCCTTACTTCCATCGCGACCCACCGGTTGAGAACCACTGGAATAGTGAATACAAAAACGGTGAAAAGCTAATTTTTAGAGATAAAACTGAAAGGTTTAGGTTATTAAATGTGTTTGCCTACAGTGCCTCCAGTGAAACCAACCTGAGAAGAGACGAATCGTTTCGAAAGCGATACGTCCGGACTGGACGCTATGATGTCTTCGTCATCATCTGGTATGTACTGAGTGTTGGTGTTCTTCAGCGTCTCTAAGATCGCCTTCTCGAACGCAGCCTCCTCGTCGTAATCCGCTCCGATCTCATAGGGCAGCATCGTAGACGTTAGACTTGGGCGTATCCCGGCGTTGAAATCTCGAAGCGTGAACATATCCGGCGAATCCTGACTCTGTCGGACGCCACCGTTGAATTCCTTCAGCGTGCACACGTCCGTCGTTTCCGGGTGGACGCCAAAGCCTAATTTAGTTTGTTTCAATTTTGCGGCGTTTCTCATTGAAATGGGTTCCTTGCTGGTTAGAGATGGTTTAAGTTTCCAGAAGTCTGCTTGTTTTCTGAGTCCGGTAGAGCTTGAATCTTTTGGGTTTGAGATATTATGTTCGTAGATTTTCTTCGAAGCGGAAGCATTCGAATGGATGGTGTCAATAGTTTTTGTTGGAAGATTCGTGTCACACATTATATCTAACATAATGTCAATTTCCGAATTTCCTGTCGACTTTATCTGTCCAAAATCAGATTCTTGTGTAATCGGTGGTTTTGAACTGCTTGAATCAGTCTCGATTCCGTTATTCCCCGTATCCTTGAGCTTGGAACGGTGCGTACTAGAGTTTGGTCTTGACAAGGGAAGCATTCCGCGGAGTAAAGAGGGACTTTCTTCAGCAACACTGATGTCGGGCGTCGTGACCAAACTCTGAGCGAAATCGCTCGGAGTTGTGTTCTTATTAACGAATGCATACTCCGCTTTGTCCTTACTGTGAATATTCGGCGTTGAAAGTAACGTCGATGTCGAGCTCTCCGAAGAACCAGATGCAAGATTAATTAGCGGGACCTTGTCTTTTGTAATCCGTAATTTAGGGGTGAACGGAGACTTTTTTAACCCAAAATTGCTGCTCAGTGGGGGAGAGGAAGTCCCCAAAGTACAACCTCGATCGTCCCGAGAACTGCCCTCAAAACTATCGTTCAGATTACGTCTCTCGTGTCGAAGCTTTAACTTTCTACTCGCACTGCCTTTCCCGATTATCGGACTCGTGCAATTCTCACTCTGAGACGCTTTCGGTTTCGGCGGTGTAACCACGGCAACCGGAAGTTCAATGAAGGTTTCGTCGTTGTCGGACAGAAACTCTACGTGCGTTGGTGCGGACGTCTGAGAACAGAGCGATTCCAACACAACTTCCTTGGGTAGTGCCCGATCTGCCTGCCTCTTCTGAACTGGCAATGATTCGGGGACTATCACGTCCTCTTTGCCGATCGAACGGTTTGTCGCGGTTACGACAAGATGCGGAGATTTGTTCGGAGATTTCTTTTGTGGAATCACATGCACTTTGATGGGAGTCATCGGACCACATTTCTTGCGCTTCAAACCTCTTTCATCAGGATCGCTCTCGTCTTCGCTGATCTCCATTTTGTCACACATCAATATCTGTGTCAGCGCCTGAGCCATGGACTGTTGTTTACTCGGACTAACATTCTTTTCTTGGGTAAAGCCTCCCATGTTTAGAATTTGAGCTGCAAGAAGAAAAGGAGACGTATTTGTTCAAATTTTCATCTTAAAAGGTAAGAGAAAAAGGTTGGAGGAAACATAAGGGTCGGCACTGTAGTCCTACAGCTACACCATTACAGAAACAGAGCTTGAAAATTAATATCCAGGCCCCAGGGCAACTAACAATGCAAGCAGAGGTAAGCTACTGTAGTTGTTCAGTAAACCCTAGTTAACTTAAGACCAGTATTTAGGTTCACTAGTTGATGAAGTCCTTACAGAAGCATTGGGTAGAGCATTGGGTACTGGGCTTGTTCTTTAATTTCTTTTAATTGATACCTATGGGATTTTTTTGGTCCCTTGGATTTAGAATTCAAGACAATTTTTAAAAACCGCAATTGCAAACATATTATGCCGTACAATATCATTTCCATACAAATAATTGTGTCAAATTCATATTGAAGGGGCAACTAAAAATTTGTTTCACCATGGTACATATATCGATAGTTTTTTTAATTAATTCTAAAGAACAATGTGAAGTTCAATATTTTACATGCCCTACTGGTAGGCCTACCATGTGTCAACTTTAAATTGTCTGCAGACAACTAAAAGTCGGTTTTGCCTGGGTACGTACGTTATAATAAATAATAATAAATTTTATTTAGAGTCTACCCACTCAGTTATATAACTGATTACAACAAGTGTTGAGCCTTGAAGTATTGATTTAAAAGAACACTTGAGTTGAGAACACTTTTATTTTTAAGTAGCCCTACCTATCCTAGGCCTATTCAGATTCAGATTCAGATTCAGATTTTATTCACCAACTAGACAGGTACATGGCACACTGTATGGGCATCGTCAATGTGTGTATGTTACATTAATACAAAATTACACAACAATATATTTAAACAATGTAGGTACAATATAAAGCTTAGTATTTAAAACAGTAATATTTAAAACAATAAAATACTTCTAATACCAGGTGTGAGGCTAGGTTCAGCCTCCATTCACACTTATCCCACATCCAACCATTTCCCTGTACTTCCTCCGCTTGGTATCATAATAATGAGTCACCAGGTCAACGACACATCCTCCTTTGGCCTTAAGATTGAAAAAATTCTTGAAGAGAATAGTAACCTTTGCTACACAAATGTGATTTTAGTTCTTGTTTGAATATTGTGGCTTGTTTGATGCTCTTAATTTGTGTAGGAAGTTTATTGTATATTGCGATACACAGATAGTGTGGCCCTTTGGCATACATTGTTGTCTTATGATGGGGTACATGGAGACTATTCTGGGAGCGAGTAGGATAGCTATATGTACAGAAGAGTTTGTTAAAAAAAGTTTCTGATTGGTATGCACAAAGAGTGCTGCAGTTAGTATGAGTGAGCATGTGACTGTTAAAATGTTGAGCTTGGGAAACAGTTTGCGGCATGATTGCCAAATTGATGCTCCCGATAGTATACGAATGGCTCGTTTTTGTAGAATGAAAACACGATGTGCACTAGAGGACCCCCCCCAAAATAAGATTGCATATGCTATATGTGAATGTAAATGAGCATGGTATACTAGTTTTAATACAGACAGGTCAACGAGTGGTTTCAGCCTACGAAGCAGATAACAGCTACTTCTGATTTTGGCGCATAGTTGATCCACATGTGGCGACCAATTAAGAGTGTCTGTTAGGACTAACCCAAGGAACTTCGCCATTGTGTTTCGGCTAATAGACTTCCCATTGCTTCGAATGAGTGGACTCGAGATTTGGGATGTGTATGAAGAATGAAAGGAAAGGTATACACTTTTTGCTGGTTGTAGGGCAAGGAGGTTTGTCTGGCAATAAGATTCCATTGCATTGGCTTGTGAATTTGCCACCGCTATAAGCGATTCCGTGAATTTCTTGTCTGCTGTTAAGAGATGACTGAAGTCATCTACATATTGCGTTACTTTCCCCTCTTTTAAGTAATTCGATGCATCATTCACATATAATAGGAATGCAAGAGGTCCAAGGATTGTTCCTTGTGGAACACCGCTTTTTACCATGAGGGGAGAAGAGAAGTGATGGCTTGTAGTGCCGTTGATGGTATTGTTAATTACTGCAATCTGTGAACGTTCTGATAAAAAAGATGATATCCAATCCTTAGCTTTCCCTCTAATTCCCAGAATATCAAGTTTATTAAGAAGACGAGCGTGGTCAATAGTGTCAAACGCTTTACTTAAATCATAAAATATCCCTAAAGCTACCTCACTGTGATCTAGGGCTACATACAGAGAGTTTAAGAACATGAAAATTGCAGTGATGGTCGATTTGTTTTTTTGGAAACCGTGTTGGTTAGGTGTTATTATCTCATATTTGCTTAAAAATTCTGATATACGATTATACATGGCTTTTTCAAAAATCTTTGAAAATGATGAGATTAATGATATTGGCCGGTAATTGCTAGGGTCCTGTTTATTCCCTTTAAGTTTGTATAGTGGTATAACTTTCGACAATTTTAGTTTGGATGGGAATATGCCCGATACAAACGATTCATTTATGAGAAATGATAGTGGTTCTGCAATAAGGTTGTGACATTTTGCTAGAATTGAGCCGGGTATGCCATCTAGTCCCGAAGAATGTTTCTTACCAAAGCTCTTAATAATATTAGAAACTTCCTTAGGGGAAGTGGGGTAGAGGAAGATTGAATGGGGTTGGTGATATTCATCGAGAGCTGGTGTTGATAACCCCGCTTTTTGTGTTGGTCGTGAATTAACTCCTAGCTCTATGAAAAACTCATTAAATTGTTCCGCAACGATTTTAGGATCCGATATAACATTGCCGTTTATATTCAAGGTTAGGTTACTTTTCTGCTGGGGTGCTATTGATTGTGATTTGACTACTTGCCAAATAGCCTTACTCTTATTGTCAGACCTTAATATTTCCTGTTTGTAATAAAAACGTTTGGCTTCTTTAATGCTGTGCACATGAGCTTTTTTTAGTTGTAAATAAATTTGTTTTTGTAAAGTATCTGTTGGTGCTTGTTTGCACCGATAATGTAAGTTGCGGAGCTGACACGCGTCTGATCGGTGTATAGCTGTTATCCATGGGCTCGACTTTAAGGTTTTGTTTGCTTTGTTTGTCCTCCAAGGGAATGCTACATTAAATAAATATGTAAATTTTGATACAAAAAGCTCAAACATATGATTTGAATCAGAAGCAGCTAGCAAGAGGTTCCAGTCAATTGGGATTAACAAATCATAAAAGTGACCTATGTTTTCGTCACTGAACTTTCTTGTTCGAGTTGTTTTACTCTGATCCATGTCCAGACTTAAGGTGGATAGTTGTAATATGATAGCACAGTGGTCAGAGAATTGTGGGTCAATTGAGTGTGCTGTGATGACCTGATTATCAAAAGATGTAAGTATGTTATCTATCAGAGATCTTGCGTTACCATGAATCCGGGTTGGCGCGTCGATAGTAGTATGAATGTTATAGGACTGAATCAAGTCTTTAAAGAGTTGTGTTTGATTATTGTGAGATAGTAGATTGATATTAAAATCTCCACATATAATTAATTCTGCTTTTGGAAATTTTTTAGTTAATTTAATCAAACATTCCTCAAATTTATCTAAAAAATTGTTTATAATACCTTGTGGGGGTCTGTAAATATTAAGAACTAGTATTTGATTCTTGTTTAACTCCCATATACAACCTGTGATTTCAAATACATTTTCAATTGGGCAAAGTTCGAGATCAGGAATTGGGCTCATAGTTATATTAGGTTTTGCAAGGATGGCCACTCCCCCATATGCTTGAGTTTCCCTGCAGTAAAAGTTAGAATTGCAATAACCTGGCAGACAGAAGTTGCTCAGGCTTTCCCTCAAGAGCCAGTGTTCTTGCAGGCATATTATATCTGCAGATATATCCCCTGCAAGGAGTTCCAATTCCGTTATTTTATTGCTTACTGATCTAATATTTAGTGAGAGGATAGTACTATTCACAAATGATTTTGATTTAGTTTTAGTTGTTACTCTTTGTTTTTTGATCGCTTCTGCTCTAACCCCCATATCTCTCTTCAGTTTCCCGGATTTAAATCTGGGGCTACTTGTATTTGATTTTGATTGGGCCTACCCTTGTTTGTTAAAGTACTAAATATAACATCTCGATATAATGCTCCTAGCTTGTTTGCACCTTGCCAGTTCGGGTGGAGGCCATCTCTGCTCAGATCCCTTATTTTCATGTATGTACTTGCATCAGTGAACCTTACATGTTGCAATTCACATACCCATTTCAAGTTGTCATTTACCTGTTTGATGAACCTAGCCTCTACGTCAGATCTGTATAATATACTGCTTAAGATTACTTGTGCCTCCGAATGAGATTTCTTTACACTTGATATCAAGTCATACATCTCGCCCATTAGATGGTCTGGGGATGGTGTACTTTTCAAGTCGTTGGTACCTACGTGAAGAAGAATCACTTTAGGAGATAGTTTTATGGTATCACCTTCTTCAACGCATTTCCTCAGTTCATCTGTCCTAATTCCCGGGTAGAATTTCACACTTCCCCCTGCAGCTTTAACAACTTCACCCGCTCTTCGTACCATTGAGTCCCCGATGACTAGTGTCCCTTCTAGTTTTGTGGATGTCACTTTCGCTGTGTTATCATTTTTGTGAGATGGTCTCTGGAAAGTACGTGCTCGCTGAGATAGGCCTTGTTCTTGATGCGAATATTCACGCCAGTTTTCCTTGCGATTTCTCATTGAAGTTCGATTGACATTTAGACATTCTGGTCTCAGACCTGAGATCTTCTTCAAGGGTTTAAGCCCGGGTCTTGGCCAGGAAGATTGATAGTCCATTGCATTCACTGGTGACCGGCCTAGGCCTAGGCCTTGGTCAACAGTAGGCCTAGGCATAGAGTCCTTAATCAATCCTAGTGGGGGGCGTGGGTTTGATCTAGGCCCAGAGTCCAGCAATGGGCATGGGACTGGGCTTGACACAGAGCTAGAGTCCGAAGTTGGTCTTGGTGATAGACGTTGGTCCCGGCCTAGGCCGTGCCCAGGTAACAAGCCACTAATTGATTCTAGTAACACCATTATCTCTTGTTTGAATGTTAAAAGCTGATCCGCCACATTTTGGGACAGGGCCTGAAAAGCCTCGTTTGTGGCTTTGGAATCTTCTTGCCTCAACTCGTCAGGACTACTAATCTGTTCCCGAGACATAACCTCACTTTCACATGGCGGACATAACCACTTTAGTTTACACGATTTATTACTTAATATCTGGAATTCTTTTGAACTAATACCTGTACAAGTCTTATGGAACCACTTCTTGCACTCCATTTCACAGTTCACCATTGCACTCCTTCTTGTTAGTATTTTTTTGCATGCTGGGCATGTAAGGGGAGTCTCATCGTCGGCCATGTTATGTTGCTGTTATGCTGTATTATATCCCTATAACTAGGGACCCTGAGAAATAGTAATTAGTAAATTAAAGTTGCTCATATAGCGAAGCACTACCCCACCCCAGAATGGGTACTTGTATATGACGGGTCTGCTACCCCAGGGGAGGGAAAAGCAGGGGCTGGGGTATACTGCAATGCATTCCAGCAAGCATTGCCAGCAGGACGTAATGGAAGCAGTTATGACGGAGAAATCAAGGCAATCAAAGTAGCACTTACTAAAATAAAGGAACAGCAAATACCAAAAGCAGTCATTCTCACAGACTCCAAAGCAGCCATACAGGCCATTGTGAGTAAGGACATGAGAGACAGTGAGACGTTGGAGTGTAAAAGACTACTGGTCTGGCTGGTAAACAGGAAAAACAGGTGACCTTACAGTGGGTGCCAGCACACTTGAACATACAAGGGAACGAAGAAGCAGACAGACTCGCGAAAGAGGGGAGCAGGATGAAGCAGAACAAGAAGCCCCTATCCTTCAATGCCGTCAAATCTCATGTGAACACGGCAGTGAAAAACAACATCAAAAAGGTATGGGGAAGAGGCAAACAGTGGCAAGGAGCAGTCACAAAAAAAACGAAGTGGAGAAATCGGCAGACTGAGACGGCACAATTCAGATTGGAAACCGGTCATGACCTGCTAGCTACACACCTTAATTAACTAGGGATAACTGACTCAAGCACATGTACACTATGTGCTACAGAACAGCATACCAGGGAGCACCTACGTAGATGCCCGGTACTTCAAGAAATAAGAGACGCAATGCCAAAAGATATGGAGGAGGCAGAAGGAGAATCCTATCTCTACTGGGAAACACGGAAACGCATGATGGCCAAATAGGTCAATTGCTGGCATAAGAAGAAGAAGAAGAAGAAGAAGAAGAAGAAGAAGAAGAAGAAGAAGAAGAAGAAGAAGAAGAAATAAAAAGTTCTCATTTCATTATAAAAAATCTTCAATTTCAGTAGGTAGCCCTATATAAACACAAGGTAAAGGCATCATTTCGTCATAAAAATATCACTGCAATGCAATCACTACCCTTTAGCAAACTGAACACATGAACGAATATTTAGGCCATAAAAAGTTAACTTAATTGGTCTAGGCATGTTTGTTCAATGCCCAATTGTCAAAATAATAGCATATTTTGGACTAAAACTTACAGAATAATTAGGGAAAGTGACTGATTTTGCTCTTATTTAACATAAAAACGTGATTACCTTATTTTGCTACTTAATAATAAAACAAGTCATATTTAGCATGATTTAGTGAAAAAGCCATTCACGAAATTTCGGGGTCCCTACCTATAACATAATATGTTATGATATATGTTATAGGTAGGGACCCCGAAAGAAATTATATTATAATTTCTACTAATTTCATACTGAAAATATTTTTGCAGACATTTTAAATTTAAATTTCTAATGTTCTGGTCACTTTAGCGTGGAATAATTGCCGTACAGACTTCACGTTGGCACTGCGAGATCACAATATGTACCAATAATTACCAAAAGTAGTACTAATTGAAGAATGTATTGGCTGAGAAAGCTTCAAACCACAAAGGAAATTCTCGTTCTACCCACCGATAGATTTCATCCTCGACTCCGACAGTTTAATCTTCTCCTCCTTGGCCGCCGCCTCCTTCTCCAGCAGCGAACATCGCTGGCAGGGTTGACGCCTCGCGAGCTCGGACTCTTCACATCGATCTCTTAGATCTGTTAACAAGAGAAGACGGTGGTTAAGTCACACAAGGGAAGGGTTAAAAATACTTGATTGACTCAATAAAAATGAACAGAGTACTAGGGATGGTAAGATTAAACGTTTAAACGTTAAAATGTTAAGTGGTCGCATAGAGGCTAGTAAATTAAACAAACACTAACATAAGTTTATTAAATGTTGTTTTTGCGGGTTAACCACGGGCAAATTACACCCTTCGTTATTACGAGTTTCGCGGAATCAGACCGCCGGAATATTTTTACGTCCGATGCTTACAATTAGCGTCAAATTGTGCAATATACATTGTTCCTTACGACGCGCACTTGCTGCTACTGACAAAGAGTGACACTTGACAATCCGGCAGGTTAATCTTTTAAACAAGATTAGTTAAAGAAGTTAACGGTTAGTAAACTACCCCTTTTTTCCCATCCCTACAGAGTACTTCGAGTTTGAGCTTAGTATTCATTAATAAGAGGAAGGCAAACTACTTGGCTAGGGGGGATCACGAGAGGAATTAGGGAAAACTCGAGGACGGATGTGATGTGAACTCGTTCCTGGTCAGAAAAGTAGCTGGATAGAATGGGTTAAGAAGATATAGGACATGCGTTTTTAGCTAATTTCTGTTCGTTCGGCTGATTTGCATCAGAGTTGATTGAAATTCTGCACACATATCAAGGAAGTGGTACTGTAGGGCTCTACAGTGGCACTTTTGGGGAATGGTTTTAGGTGAACACTACAAAAATAAATTGATATTTACAATTTTTTTTTTTTTTTTGGTCTGAATTGACCATTTTCGTGAATTGTTTATGTCTGACAAACAAACAATATTGATAATCTACGACCGTAGAGCTGTCCATGTATGCTTCCTTTACAACCATGTAAAGTTTCATATACATCGGCAGCTTCCTGGCCGAGCGAACCGCTATTTGCTAAGTGCCCAGTGTGTCCTATTCTTTCTTCTAGGAGATGGTGGGGGCAAAGGATCTTGGAGAATTCAAAGTTAAATTGAAGGTCACATTAATGGGAGACCCTGACTAAATTGAAAATAAGGAGGAGGTTAACTATGAAGGGACCATGAAAATGCCTATTGGATACTTCATGAATGAAGAATGCATGGTTATGAAGGGAGAAAACTATGTAATGAAGAAGTGCAATTTGGCAAAGATATAGAAAGAAGGGATGTTGACGAAAGAAGAAATCCTGTCACCATCCAAATTTGGTTACCTGCAGGAAGGATAGGTCTAAATATAAATACAATACAAATAACAGAACAATTCCTTAACCCGAGAGTAGTCGCGCCCCTGTTTGTAACGTTAGTAGTCGCGCCCGGTCCTTTAGACCGCATTATTTATTATGGGCTAATAACGTTAGGATGACGTTTTGATTACCAATATAAGATAATTTATCATATATGTGACAGCATACATGGTTATATCAATCAATTATCAATCAATAATCATTCATTTAAACACAAAATGTTGCAAACCTACAAAAAAATATAAAAATATGTTTTGAAACACCCTGTAGTTCGAATTATTAGTAAACCAAGACAGTAATATTATGCCAACACTATATGTTGAAGAATAATCTACCTACAATAACAAAATACATGTCTCATCGTAGTGATGAGTATGCATATTTTTGCCTCCCTTAGTAGTCGCGCAGCGGTCGAAAAGACCAAGCAACCGAACAGGACCTCTTATCTTAGTTGAAGTTCTGCAGAACACTGAATCGCATATTGCACACTGGCTTCATAAATCTATTTTGGGAAGGTAGGCGGAACTAGACAAGTCACGCATGCGCGCTGTACAAATACCAATTGTTGAAAAAAAAGTCAGTCTAAAAGACCACACGCGACTACTCTCGGGTTAAGGTTACAAATGGGCCTTTCCGCCCGGTGGCAAGTGGCAAACACTCACTCCTCCCAAACCTAATTACAGCCCTCCCCACCCAAACATGATCTAAATTCCCTCAAGACCCACTAGCTACAACATTCCCACCAACAAGTCATTCCACTCCCTAACAGTCCAAGAAACCACACCCACCTAGATCTGTTCTTACTACTTTCCGCTGGAACTTCCATGAATCATCCCCCCTACCCCTGTAAAGCCCCTCCTGCAGCCTATTGCACATGTCCCCCCACCCCCTATTTTCCCCTAACTGCCCTGTACATATTGCACCACCTAACCTTCCTTCTCCTTCTCTCTAATGACTCCCAAACCACTCGGTCCCTAGTCTGTCTTCTACACTCCATTCAGTGACATGTTGCTGTTAGTGTTGCCCCAAGGCTGATTCCCTGTGCCCAGGGGTCAAGGTCCATGCCAACATGAGGCAGTGTTCTCCCCAGAAAAAAATGTTCACTGGGTATTTCATAAACATTGCCGGGTACTTGCGGGTAGGGTCAAAAATAGTGGGGGTCCGGGGGCTTGCCCCCGGAAAAAATTTGAGATCCTAGATTCGATTTGGTGAGTTTTAGAGGTTTTCGAAGCCCTTTTAAAGTAGCTTACTTTTGTTGGTTTAGTGGTATGAAGTAGGCCTATAAACATTTCAAATTTGATTGAAATCATAGTCTAAGTCTATTTTCTCCTTTGTAATGTAGGCTATGTGAAAACTGAAGTCCTATTGCTAATACAATAGGCCCGTATAAAGGTGATGATGTTATTCTTTCTAAGTGGTTATTATCTAAGATTTGTAGGCTAGGTTTACAATTACTACAACTTGAAACATTGTTATATTTGATGACTTCATTTTTATTACTTTAAAATTTGTCCTAGCAATCAATAAACTTGGAAAATTGCTAAAATTGTTCACTTGTGTGTGCTCCTTGTGTGCAGTTAATGTTCAAGATCATAGCAATGATTGCCATTTTGCCAACTTATGAGTTTCGTTCAAATGCATTCCTTGTCGGGTTCTATAGCGATCAGCGAGATTAGCCTCCACGATGTTGTGTACAATCTGTGCTGCAGTTTAGGGATGGGACGTTTAAACGTTTAGTGGACGGTTAGTTTATTAAATTCGCAAATCGTTTAGCAAAAAATAAAATTCAAAAAAAAAAAAAAAAAAAATTCAAAATTTTTTTTTTCAAAATTTTTTTTTTCAAAATTTTTATTGCCGGGCGGCAGGGAATTATCGCCGGGCGGCCCGCCCGGCGGTCCGGGCCTGGGGAGAACACTGATGAGGTGACCTGTTGTTGTGGCAAACCGGTACAAGTGACATAGTAGACTTACTTTGTTACCCCTGTGTGTTAGGGAAAATATGTACGCCATCTGGTAAGCCATTTTATCTATCTTCCTCAAATCTCAATAGCTAGGCCTCCGCGTCATCCCTTATGTCCCTCCCTTCGTCTCGATTAGCCAAGTTGCATAAATACGTTAAGCAATATCCAGCAGCTAGGCCTACTATATGTAAATTTATAATGTGACACAATATGTCAAACCTTGTGTAACTTAAATGAACAACTCATGGTAAAAAAGTTAACAACAAATATAACACAATAGGCCTGAGCCTAAAACAACACAAATTAGACATGATGACTTGAAGCAGGCTAAACACTTAAAACAGGGAACAGGGTGATATTTTTTTGGAAACATCCAAGCAGTGGCATGTCTGGGGGGGGGGGACTTGCCCCCCCACAAAAAAATCCTCGCTTAAAAATTATGATTCTTTAAATCATCTAGGTTTAGACCAATGCAAAAAAATCAAATCTGTAAATTAAGTCTATTATCTTTTCTTCTTTTTCATTCATTTAAGCCCCTTAGGTTCTTCTTAGGCCTTACACATGAAAACCACTTAAAAAATTGCATGCAGCACTATTGTGGGGGGCACCCCCCCCCAGCCTCCCCACTCAATTGTTGCCCCCAAAATATATTTCTGCGTAGGCCTACGTCACTGAAGTTCATCGTCACAATTGAATCTACAATTAGGGCCTATTAAGGTAGTTTTAAAATGTAAGCCTAGTTTACTTGCCCCATGACAGGACAGGTCCGCCAGTGTAGTGTTATGGACATGCCCATAACCTCTTTAGCCTAAATTTAATCTAGGCTGTTGATGTATAGGCCTAAATGGAGACATGGTCAATGTAGTAGACCAAGCCAAAATTTTAACAAATTGTTGGATACGTTATCGTGCGAGTGACTTGCTGTGTCAAAATGCAGAGCTACTAGACTTAGGCCTACTTACTACCTACCTACCTAACTAGGGGCCTATTTAAACTTTATAAAGATGATTTGGAAATGCAAGCTGAATCACTAATTTAACAGCAAGAAAAAACGGGTTTGAAGTTTAAAGTTAAACTGACAAGACTAGACTACCGGTAGGCCTACCGCCTACCTTTCACCACCTTGTAGCTAGGACTAGACTAGGCCTAAATTATAATGACCTTGTTGGGTACCTAACCATAGAAAACCAAGTTTGGCCTACCTAGCTACATTTCTGCACAATAACTGGACACAAATGTGGAAACCCCCGATTTTTACGCGAACGTCCTCATTTACCAACTCTAGGCCTAGACCTAACCTAATAATTAAGGCCTACCAGTAGGGGCCCATGGTTTTTGGTAAATTTCTACGTATAACTTGGCAGGGATATGGAAATACCCCTTTGCAACGTTAATGATTAGCCTAGGTATTTTCATGTTTGACAGTTTGCACACGTGCTGTACCGGTAGTGGTGTTGCGCCGCATTATGGAACTTTTAAGCATAGGCCCAGGCTTTAACTAAGTAGGTAGCCTTCAAAAAAGGTGTGAAACATAGGACTTTTCCTAGGCCCCTACTCTTTAATTCTTATTTCAAAAAGCAATTAGGTAGGTAGGTACCTAGGCCTAGAGCGTAGGCCCAACGTAACATATTCTCGGCATCTGACGCTCATTTAAAATTGTGTTAACTGACAAGAAGCTCGATGAATGTTTTAGCACTGCCTCTTCAGTTGGGCTTTGCAGTCGCCACCGTAGTACCAGCACTAAATGCTACGAATCATCAACATTGTGTGTAGAGATGGCAAGCCTGTCAATTGGCCAAGTAATATTTGAACGGTCAAATACTTGGTCAAAGTAATTTGTTGTACCGGTACTTATTTATTTGACATTACTCATTCATCAAAGGACAGTCAACTTTTGTTACATTCCCTTACAAATATGAAATTGGACAATTCACTGTTGTTGCCCTTAGGCCTAATCATTTTGGACAGTGAGCACAAAAAAGTAGGCCTACTAGTAAATTCACCCATTCTCATCAATAATTACATCTAGGCCTACATTGAACGTTATCATATTGATTAGCCTAGCTTGGTAGCAAACAATGTCTCGTTTAAGTATCCTGCCACAAGGCTTAGGCCTATACAAAACAATATTTAAAAATCCCTATTTTATATTTGAACAAATTTTATTTGACCAGTCAAAATGCCATCTATAATAGAGGGCCATAAAGTTCTATGACTCACTCCGTATAGGCCTAATTGTTTGGGCACAGTGTTGTGGATCATCTAGACTGGGCATGTAGGCCTACCAAGAGGGTGTTGCAAGTGGCAGTGCAAGTCCAACTAAGTGAAGTAGACACTTAATTATCTTGATAAAACAGCCAAGTGAAGTAGACACTTAATTATCTTGATAAAACAGCCAAGTGAATGCACATCATAGCCAACAGCTGGTCTAGGCACAGCCAGACTTGGCTAAGAGTGACAAATGATACAAATTGGTTTTCCACACGAATTTACATGTGAAGGCCTAGTTTTATGGCTAAGACTGTAGGGCCTATGCAAGTGCATTTTTCTAATAAATTTAAGGCTTATTAGGCCTGGCTGATGGCACCAACCATTGTATGGAATGATGGCCTAGAGGGCCTCCGGCCTAGGCTAGCCTAGGGCCTACCATTGTTTTCTACTAGGTAGAGGCTAGGCCCACAAAATCAATTCTATGCGTATGCACCATTCAATTGTTGACAATCGCCACAATACCCTTCCAGGGGCGCTAGTTTTCGAATGTATAAACGTAAGCCTTTTATAAATGAAGATAATGTTGTTAACTAACTTTGCCTAGGGCCTAGGCCTTCAATCTAGGTAGGCCCTAGGCCTAGTCCTACTTTAGGTCTGACCTCCCTAGGCCTTGAGGCATTTGAAAAGCTTCATAGGGCCTAGCTAGTCTAGGGCTAGCTTAGGCCTCCTACTTCCAGCCAAAAAAATTAACCAATGTGCACTTCGAAGCTCCCTTAGCTAGGCCTAGGCTAGCCTTGGGATGAAATAGAAAAAGGCCTAGGGCTAGGGCCTAGGCCTACATATGCGCCGACTTAGGCCTAGCCTACCATAACCTAAAGTCTGAACTGAACTAGGCCCTAGGCCTAAACATCTGGCCAGCATAGGCCCTAGGCCTAGGTAGGCTAGGCAAGGGTTATCCTAGGCCTAAGTTACAGCCGAGGGCTCCTACACTTACTTTTATAAAGGTGGAACGTTTTCTTAAGTAGCATAGAAACACTTTGAAGATCCAGATCGTTTTCTTTGCATGCTGTAAATTCAGACGCGTGGAACATAGAGTTCCACACGTTCTTGAGATCGCCTTCATCCCAACGAGGAGCCATGGTTCAGCTGATAACTCTGGCCACGGACTTATTTTTTAGCCAAAGCTAATAACGTTGCTTGGTCTAGGCCTAGAATAGGCCTACGTCTGAAATTGTATTGAGAAACAATACCAAACCTAAACCTAGCCAACTAATATTCGCATACAAAAATCAACAAAGTGAAGTTTTATAACCCATTCAGGGCATCACAGATGATATTCAAACTAGCCCCAAAGAAAAATGTAGGCGTATTGTTAGCAAAGACTTTTCAGATTTGATTGCATTCAAATGAAATGCGATCATTAAACAAATAGAAAAACCTTAGCAAACTTCAAAAACCCGGTTTCTGTAGATGTTTACAATTTTCACAGGGCGCGAGCCGCCATTTTTAATGAACATTCGAGAATCAACGAGATCTGGATCTCGCATTGGGCGAGATCGAAAATTGCAATCAAGAAGGCTGTGGTATTCATAAATTTGGGCGCGAAACATTCTGAATGATTTAAATGCAATTTTATTGAAATACAGGGAAATGAAGGATCTTAAAAGTTAAACATGTCCAACATACTTTTAAGGTGTCAACCCAGAACATATTTATTTCACATAAACAGTCAAACTTTGATTAGAACTGCAAATTAATAGATAATTAGAACTTGTCATATTTAAATAAGCCTTAAATAATATACAGTACAGCACACCCAAATAAAAATACAAGTTCACATTTATTTATTTGAAATGACAAATATTCCATTGTGAATATTCAATAAATCTATTTATTATAAGACTAGGTCTAACACCATTCCCATCCAAGAAGAACACTGAACTTTAATAATCAATGCTGCAAGGGAACTAAATGCATAATATACATAAAAGAAAACAAATTTAACCAGGATTAATAAATAATTTCCTTTCATAAGTTTGCCTCATACCATAAAAGTGAAGTGTTGGACCAATGACTGCTCAAAGCTTCTAAGTCTTGTCCGAAGAAAGGACGTGGAGCACCAAACTTGCTATCAATTTGCTAGAATACATCACAGCTGGAAATTAGTGAAGAATCATCCTGCAATCCAAACAAAATGTCAAAGCTTCTCATTATTGTTCCAGAATTAGTTATTTCTTGATTAGCCATGAACTACACACCAAGACTAGGTATGTACATTTTACTCTTCGCCGGCAACATGTCATAGAAAAGAGATCACGAACCCAGGCAGGAATGTAGGGTGCACAGGGAACAAATATAATTAATAAACAAAATAGAAAATATTAAATAAATTACTGATCGAGTATAAAAGTACTGTAAATCAATCATATTAACATAACAAGCGGCAAAACCTAGGGAAGTGAATAAATTGACTTGGAAGCAAGTCATAATAATATAGGCCATAGAATGCGTGCACAAACCAACTGAAAAGTGACGAGGCAAGTTGCAGGTATAACACAGGGTGACGGTGAATTGTGGCAAACCGAGGTCCTCGTGTTGGTTGGCCATGACTTGCGTAATGACGGCTTTGACAGGGCTGGTTCAGACACGCCCAATACGGTAATACCCAATAGGCTATTTGTATGAATTTTAGATTTTAGCTAAACATATTTATCTTTAGAGAATAAAACATCTTGAATCCAAATATAGCTTTATTTTATGTTTAAAAAAGTTTCGATATAGATATTGTGGCTTGAAGTGTTCTATTTTGGAACATTTTATGAAACACACTGTCATTGGCCATTCAATTATGATGTAATCAGGCCCTACACAGGCAATGATGCCATTAAAAGATATGGTTTTGGCTAGCCCAAATGTCAAGTAGCCTGTTGTATTGTTGCCGAGGGACAAATCCAAAGCATTTGTTATTCTAAAGATATTTTTTATGGATTATACTGCATTGTATTTGAAGACCGTGGCTAATATAGGGCCTCATTATGTCACACTTTTGAGGCGGAATTTAAACGTTGTTTTTTAAACGAGATTTTTAATTTTTTTTATTTTTTATAAAATACTTTAAGGGATTCAAATTTTGTTTTGAAACTGATTATATTGTAGAATCATAAGAGCAATTCGAAAAAAAAAACTTCATGCAAATAGCCCATTTATATTACTAGCGCTAGACACGAGTTAGAATGCAGGTTGAAATTAGCATTGAACGCTCAACAGTCGTTGCAATCCGTGTCCGTTTAAACTACGAATTTTACCCGCATAACACTCCAACCTGCGCTGAAGGCTAGTAATAATAATCCATATAAATATAATATATAATATAAATGGGGTCTGACTGACCTGACTGAAAATCAGATCTGTGACTTTTTGGGTAAACTCAAAATACAAATTGTATTTCTTATTAATATTCAATGAATGCTTAATCTCATTATTGCTTCTATTATTTTCATTAACAGACGTTTTAACAAATTTTGCACTAATCTACCAATATTTCGAGCTAAATGCCCACCCCCACATTAAAGACTGCACTGCCTCTTTAAAAGATATTTCCGGTTAACTTCTCTACCAACATGATTATAATAGGGAATATTCCACTTCCGCCAAATACTGTACGAATAGATTTTTTAGATGAAGTATTTCGTCCCGATTACAAATATGTACTTTGTTTTTCCGTGAAATAATAATCCAGTGATTTATAGCCGTTTTAAAAGCAGCAGTTTTTTAAAGCGGCAAAAACGACTGTGACGTCAGAACTGTGTTGATCCAACGCCGTCTGGATAAACATACATCCAGACCAAAGATGTTGGAATAGTATTATATTAGGATCGAGATATACATCAAGACGGCGGTGTTTTAAACAAAGCAGCGCCTAGCGTTGCCTACAGTAATGTAAACAGATGGCGGACATTTTACATTTAACGCCTAGCCAGAAAACGAGAAAAGTTGACATTGCAATCAAAAAACAAAACTGAAAAAGTCCTAAGTCTAGGCCTAGACGTAGAAAATTATTTATAATACAACAGTCTAGGCCAATCGTTCCTGTAGGATATAGGCATTGGTATGTGAATACTAAAATTACTCACTTGACAAGCCCTAGGCTTAACTTGCCAACCCTAGGCCTGCAAGTTCATGTTCTGACAAACATCCCGCACAAAAACCTTACTTTGATGACTAATTAAAGCCTATTGTAGATAAAGAATACCATGATAGTCCTAGGCTATGCAAAAATTCAAGACAAAATGCTCGTTATTCTTTATCACAATGATCTCGCGAAATCTCCTGTCACATACGAAAAAAGAAAAACAAAAGACGGTGAAAATGTACATCCCTGTGGAGTTGTTTGTGTTGAGCGGATGGGCGAGCACCGCCGTCTGTATGTAAATATGTACAAATATACGTACATTTAGTTTCCAATTGGCCTTGACTCAACACAGTTATGACGTAGTACCGTCCAAAGATGGCGCACGCTCGTTTTTGGCGCGCAAACTGGGGGTCCAATTTACTTCTTGTTTAAATTACACAAAAAACATTTTTTTTAAATAAAAAAAAGTGCAGTGACTATTTAGACATGAATAAGAATTAAAATAAAATATAAAATATTAAGTGGAATATTCCCTATTATGCTGAATATGCATGCAACCTCAATAGTAATACAATTATCAGATGTAAACAATACAAGTGTATGGGAACAAATACTAGGATGTTCTTGAATTTTCAATTTCTAATTACTGTACATATTACATAAAAATCAAGATAACAAACATGAAATCAGCAAGAGATACACCTTGTTGACATATTAATCAACATTCTATACTAATAACTACTAATATTGTAACACAACTGCACACATTGTCACATTCTTACAAAATCAAACTTCTGTTTTGAAATTTAAAACCTTTTCAATAGTTTTACTGCATAAACATGAGACATTGAAATTCTTGTCTTTCTTTCTTCCACCCAGTACTTGGCTAATATATTTTGCAGCAAGTTTCATCATCACTAACGTTGAGATCTCAGGCGACCAAGTCTTCTTTTTTCAAAGATTTTAAGCAATCACAACAAATCAACAGGTAGGTAGGTACTTTGCAAAATATTTCCAATTTTTATTTCTCTTCTTGCTTTTGTCTTGGTGGACGGAACTTCTTCAATTTTCGATAAACTCTTGGATTTCCTTTCTCAATCTGGAGTCTTGTACTGTATTTACTTCTCAATTTCCATGTTTGGGTCATTCATTACCCGTAGAATATTATTTTTCAACATAAACATAGAAAATAGTGTAGAATGCGTAGATTAAGAAGAATATTTATTTATTGTAAAAATTATTTATTTAAGAAAGAAAGGAAGGATGAAATGATAAATTTAGTTCAAACTTAAGAGTGGTATAGACATAGCCTACATTAATTTGATATTATGATAATTAAACTTAACCCTAAGCCTAATCGTTAATAAATTAAAAATTAAACTAGTCCCAACAATCTATTCAACATATTTATGAAAGGCATATTTTCACACTAGATGAAATATTTTTTTTAAAACAAGCAAATTGTGGCAACCTTGGACAAGGCCTACATCTCTTTACAATGATTTGTTTTGACGCGCGCCTGGGGGAATGTGACGGTGGTGGAAGCCTGCTGACTGAGCCGGGAGAGGAAAGACTCGGTTAGAACACGTTGTATTGTATTTTATTTTAAATGTGTGAATGGAGCCTTCTAAGATTTGTTATAGCAGTGACAGATCAATAAGTGTTTTCTGTAATAATCGCATTAATGCGAGTGATAATTGGTGAAGAACATATGCATGGCTTGTCAACATAGGTGAAGGCTGAATGCAATGGCTGTGTGTCTGCAGACCACAAACGTTGATAATATTTGTGTGGATAATGAAACTGCGTTTTATTTTACACGTGTCATACAAAGAGACGCCAAACATTTTGTAAAAAATTTCATTTTTTGTAGCGTGGCTTTGTCGACGGTGTTTAAAATGTTGTGCGTTTGGATACAACAACAAATTGGCCAGTCCGATCGACTTATCTTTCCACCGCTTCCCTCACACATGGAGAAGTCACCAGTATATTAACTGGCTATTGAAAATTAACCTTAGGAACTTTAACTTTGTAATCAGCGAATTTGCTATGTTATGTTCCGAACTCTTGATTGACAGTGATTACGAAATCAAGATAAGGTATCAAAATGAAACTCATGGGAAATATAATTAACTAAAATTCAAATTTGTAAAAACTACAATACCACATATAAAATTGAGAGTTAGCATAGAGATAAGAACGAACACTATTCAACTTCAACAGCGGGCAGTGAAGCGGCCGCATTCATCGTCGAGTCGGTCGGTAGCGAAGCTCAGTAGGCATCCAACTACGTCACGAGGGTTACGTCACGCACTTTACAATTTCCATCATCTTGCTCAAAACTTGTATAATTAATTATTGACCGATTTCTTTGACTTTTTTTCTAAATTCTTAAAATAATTTTAAGTTTAACATATGGTTACGGACAACGCTATGTGCATACTGCACTGTATTATAAGTGACCAGTACTGTTTAAAATGGGAAAAAATAAAAAAAATCACATAGAACCATGTATTTCTGAGGTATCGATGTGACAATATGCCTTTAAGCTGTATGTTCAAATCAAAGGAGTGCATATTTATTTATTTATTTATGTTTCACTCAAATACAGCATTTCTGCCATTTTACATTGAGGTATAGACTAAATTTAAAATTTAAAAGCATATACAAACATAAAACATCAAATCCAAAGATATAAATTCAAAATATCAAAATTATAAACTTTTTATATAATTATAAAATAAAAACATGTAAAATAAAATATTATAAATATTGAGCACATTGCGTTTACACAATGCCAGATGGGGGCAAGTAACTTCACCAGGTAGTTGCATGCCAGGTTATTTTCTAAACAACTGTACTGTCGCCACAGTGGTCTGTCAGATCCGTTTACAAAAGTTAAGTAAGATGGGGGTGGGGAGGCAAGTTACTTACTGAGCCTACTCCTCGGGTAAGTCGACACGCTTATAGAACTGCACTGCTGGAAAGTTGCGAACTTGCCCTGAAGAGGATGGGATAGTCAAAACCACGCGAAATTACAGTTTTTTTGTGATATCTCGAGAAGGATGCAAAATATCTAAAAACTGATTTACACTGAATTGTGGTTTTGTTAGAACACTATAATGCAAGAAAAAATATTGTAATGTGATCGTAATTAAGTTTTTAATTAGAATTTTAATTAATGAAATGCATATCTTAAATACAAACCGCACCAATTATTATATTTAAATATTTTTTCTTGCATTATATTGTTCTAACAAAACCACAATTCGGTCTAGAATCAGTTTTTAGATATTTTGCATCGTTCTCGAGATATCACGAAAAAACTATAATTTTGCGTGGTTTTAATTTCGCGACTATCGCATCCTCTTAAAACCAGTCAGGTTCTATTAATACGAAGCCAGTATAGCCTGCTCCAAGTAACTTGCCTCCCGACTGGCCCAGAGTAAACCAGGATTTATGGTCAGCATTACGGTGGCGCGACCTGCGAAAAGCTTCACTACATTTAATTGGATAAGGTTCTTTCTACGCATTGTAAAGTCAGCTCAAACGAAGTTTTATTCAAAAAAATCAAATATATGCAAATATACCAGTGATTTGAGCAGCTACTAGCTTTGAGCCCTGCACACGATTGTGCCAGCATGGCTTTTAAATGCATAGCTCAAGTAACTGATACACCTCCCAACCCGGCTCTGTACCCAGTGTTAGTTATTAAGCGAGCGTTTCCATTTGACGCTGCCGGAAAAAATAGTCATTTTTTTGTTTTGTTTTGTTTGTATGTCTCCTCGCCATAGCGTTCGAACGGAGGTTCGGATCGAGTTGAAATTTGGACCATCCACAAGCTTCGATCTGGATTGAATGCCATTAGTTTTGTGGCAAAATCGTTCAAAAAGTAACAAAGTTACTAGTCCCAGAAGGACGAAACGCGTCGTGGATTAAGGTAACAACAACTTTAAATAAGCTGCAGTTGTCATCAGCAGGTGAAAAGTTTTGTTGCCCCCAGCCCTTCAGGCTGGGTTTTATGTTCTTTATGTTCTCTATGCTTTCCCAACCTGTCAATCCTTCTCCAATCATACTAAAGTTACATTAAAGTTAATCAAAAGTTTTTTTTCAAACTAAACGGCGACAAAATCTGAGGTGGCCAAATCATTTAGAATGTCATTGTCCGTCCGGTAACGAATTATGTTAATTTTATTTTGATCTGATAAGTAGTGTAGATGGAAAATACATTTTAACAAAGTAACGTTACCATGGCAACAAAAAGTCGCACGAGGTTTCTGGCCACTATGCACTGCCACCTAGAAGTAATCAAAATACTATCGAGGAAGCAGTGTATTATTTGTTACCAAAGAGTTTCAATAGTTTTCGCAAGGAAATGATGTCAAGGTCCTCTAGATGGCGGTGGATTTTATCCACAAAGTAAAGGTTTACCCACGGGTTTACCCAAATACCTTGGCAATAATAAATAATATTAGAAACATGGCCCCATGGACAGCGAACGTCGCAAATTTAAAAAAATGTACAATGTGGGTCTAGCTATAGCACGTGCTCGCTTATCAACGCGTCCAACTGAGCGTTTCCTAGAAGGTATTATTATGCGACCGATTTGTATGGATTTTAGTAAATTAGCAGACTGACTGTTTATTTCAGTTTAGACAAAATAATCTCGGTTCATTGTAGAGTAATCTGCCCAAGTGGGTTAAGTAAATACTAAATAGTCATCAAAAGTTTTTGCAATTTGAAGTACCGGGTACCAAACATATTTGGAGCTAATAATGATTGTTGCAAGTGCAGGTAAAATGATTAAATCCAAAATATTATTCATGAAAATAATTTGAGCAAAGAAGAAATTCTAAAACTTCATCAAGCTAAGGTCAGGGTATGGGAGGGTTTACTTTTCAGAACATCCACACAGGTAGTGGCGTGTAAAATGACTGTACAAGTGGGAAAGTGCTAATGCAGGGTTGGCTTGGTCGCTTTGATTTAAAGTCCCCCACTGAAAATCAGTTATATAACTGAGTGGGTAGACTCTAAATAAAATTTATTTATTTACTTGGATTAGAAAGTGTATTATTGTCATGTGTATTGTTGTGTTTATTACTGTCAACAATGCAGACTCGGTTCAAGATTTAAAAACTTAACATGACCATCCAGTTTTCTTGGCCGATTTTAAATTTTACCCCTAGGCCTACTTCATTATGTATCATGTTTTTTTGGGGGGATATCAAAGTAATGCCATAAAAATAAAAATGCGTCATAATAAATGTCGACCTTCATGATGTGCTCTGTGCAGTTAATTCCTAAATAATTAAATGACTAGTCGAGAGCGAAAAATAAACTTGACAGATTCTAAATTTCCAATTTGCATGCAAAAGAGTCCCAAAATATTAATTAATCAACCTACAGTTTATGTTATTTAAAATTGATTTATTTAATGAGTATCCTATTCAGATATTAAAAGTAAAAACTGGTTTCAAAGAAGGACTTGTGTGTATGCCCTGTTTGAGAACACTTTACCCAGGTTAGGTGACCCATTTCTTGCGTTGCGTCTTATCTACCCCTTGCAATGCATGCATTGTTGCTCGCCCGCGGGGACAGAAGCTTTCCATGCAGGAACCGACGGGTCTCGGGTCGTATCCCGGGCAAGACAAATACTACAGTAACATTGGGTTTGTACTGTATGGAGCATGGTCACTTGCTTACCACACTGTTCTGCCAAAAATATGCTAGTTGCCTGGTATACTTTTGATTTAACCAACAATTTTCAACAACAATGTGTCGATACAGATGTTGTATCCATTAGGGCTGGGCAATGATGTATTTTATTCATTTATCGATCTCATACAAAAATTTTGATATACTGTAGATACAAAATTTTATTATGCTAAAATGTGTGGGAAATAATCAAATAATTTCAATTTCAAATAGTAGGCTTGGTATTAATAATGTCAAAAATTATTAATTAGCGGAATGAGGCATTGTCAAAAATGCATAAGTGTTTGCCGTCTCTGACTCGCATTAATGTTCCGGCACCTCCGCCATAATTCAGCATTTCGGAACAAAATTTTAAAAGAAAGAAATCCATTGTTCTTGGGTTGTTGCAGCATAAGAGTTGAAAATTTCCATCCCCATAAGTTCATATCCCCAATTTAGTTTTTCACGTTCTATAACATTTTTTTTTTTTAAATTTCAATAGTACTACTTCAATATTCAATCCAAATAACGGTATCAAAAATATTCCCACGTGTCGATATCGTATCAAAATATTGATTTCTTTACCCAGCCCTAGTCTCCATTGTTGGAGAAAGTCTACTAGTCGGTAACGTATTTTCGGAGATACAGAGCGGTAGACAACCTCGCTTGCACTGACAACAAATAAGACTCAAGGGCAGCTTAGGCTACAAATTAGATTCGGCCACATTCATAGCGCTTTCGTCTGAAGATTGAAATACAAGTGCATGGCCTACCCATTATGACCTGTTTCACAGCCTGTTTCATAAGGTCTGTCCCACCCACCATACAAGTCGGTGAACTGAGAAGGTGGGAACTGGCCTACCAGTGGATCTGCAAAGCCCGCCAAAAACCAAATTTAAACCTACGGTGATTCTCCTCCTCTTCCCCCCCCCCTCTCCCTGTCACCCAATCCACACTCATTCACTCACCCTTCACCCCTAACCAACAGCTAGCCAAGTTTAAGTTTCAACTCAATCTCTCTCTCTACACTCACTGAGAAAGGTCATGTGGAACGAAAACGTTTTGACTATGTAGTTTATTTGAATATGTATTTGTGTTTATGTTATCTTTTGCGGCGTGTCTACTCCATATAAAGTAAGCTGTTGGCACACTATCTCTTTATGTCATTCACAAGTTAGGTGTTAAACTAATGACGAAAAAATTACCTACAGTAGTTGGATTTTAATATTTAAAGTTACATTGAAAGCTGCTTTTTTGACTAGGCTTGCAGACGACTGATCATAGACGTAAATACTACATACAATACAATCATTGGTCATTGGTCCCAGTGCAATCTGAGCAATTTCTATAATAGATCTACGTCTGTATTTCTTTCTCTTATCCTCATGTACTAAGATTTGTATACCGCACAAAGTTTGGGTGTAACATTATGAATGGAAATATTGAAGATGTTCACTTACTGGTGATCGTAAAACGTGACTAACAAAAGCCACCATGAAATGTTGCATGTTGGTATGCATTATTCTCCACTTAGTCTAATCTTAAGATTAGTAAAATTTCATTCGGCAAAACCTTGGGCCCGTTGTATGCAAAGAAGTGGAACGAAGAACCTGTTCACTCTGTCTTCTTTGGTTATCTTGCGTCCAACACCGCTGAACATAATCAATTATCTTGAAGGTAGTTTCAACAATGCTCCACTTTGGTCTTCTTTGTTTCATCAACAGTCAACACATGTCTCATGTTTATGCAGAAGGAAAATCCAAAGTGTTACTGTAGGATTTCTTTATTTTAGAGTCTATGAAGCAGTTAAAATTTAAATTTTTCATCTCGCACACAAATCCTGATTAATTATACAGGATACATAAATTAGGTAAGGGCAATAATATCATGATTATCAACATTGGAAAATATTTTTGTATCGAAATACATTTAACTGTCAAATGTAGGCCTATTATTGATAATTTTGATATTATCCAATTTGATAATTTGATACCCATCCTAGTTTGAATGTGTACATTGTTTCCACTAACACAACTTTTGTAGATATAATCTTCAGTAAATTACAAAAAATAACTGAAATGAGTAACAAAATTCATAGGATGTACAATATAGTACCACAATTAAATTGAAGCCAAACATTTCTTGCTCGAAGTAATCTTGAAACTCTTCTGAATTCCCAGTCAAATTTGTGCCAATCAGCGTTGACAAGTCTTCCGTGTGTGTATAAAGGTAAGAGAGATGATAATGTGAGGATTGATTTCACAGTCAAAAATACCTTCGTACAAAACACAACATTTTTATTTCTTAGATATTATAAATTACAAAGCATTTTAAATATTGCCTGCCTTATGCAATAATGTTAAATGCCGTCTAATGAATTCCAGTATCTAAGTCTAAGAAATTAATGTACAAAGTCACACACTCTTTGCTATGCAAATTCAATTCGTTGCGGCGCGCAGCGACAAACAGAAATATTTTGAATCAATGCCATTTCATTTCTAACTTCATCCCAGATTATGCCAACGAAATACGAACATGGCAGTCAACGAGAAAAATAATGAAATCTGCTTGACCTACACGGAAAGATATGCACGTTTATTCTGTTAGATTGCCACATTCTCTGATCTCGAGAATTCTCCTATCCCGGATGAGTAACAAATTACAAGGAATGTCACCAGCTAACGTCATAAAACACTGCGGTCTCTTTCCATTGAACGTGCAGATATTGTGGGAAAAAAATATATAACTCCATTATTAGATTATGCATTCGTTCTACACTTCTCTAACCAGTAACCCACTTTCCAGCAAAAACATCAGGAGTAGTGGAAAGTCAGAAGTTGGCAGGTTTAGGTGGCCCGACCATTTGAGCATTACACTTGAGCACCGCAGTGCTAAGCTCAGAGGTCATTATTACTTGAATGCCATGCAAGCACTGGATAGCCATAAGTCATACGCACTGTATAGTACGACCTGACAGCAGAGATGTATGATATGCAATATACGCACATTGTATTTGCCTTCTGTCTTTCCACCATCCACATTATTTATGTATATGCCAGTATTATAGTAATTCCAACGAAAGAATGCAGATAGCTCGAAATTGTTTTTCCAACGTAACAACTTAGTCAACTCTATTCACGCTAGCAGAGCGTGGAAACACCGTGATCTAGCACAGATCATTTTTGCTTTTGTTGCATCTGCATTCTTTTGTTGGAGCTAGTATACAATGTGTGTGTAAACTGTAAATAGAACAAAAATTAGCCGTTCATTTTCTTTGACTGTATGATAACACTATTATTATTTTAGTGTATCAAGGCTATTCATGAGTAGGCCCTACACTATCTATTGTATAGTATTAGGTAGGGACATGAACAGAACCTATTGTAAATTATTAAAAAATATAGGCCCTATGGTTGTGTGTACTGGATACTTGCTGATTGACGGCAAAAATATCATCAATCAACAATACCGGTATGCAGAATGTCATAGCAACCTCCTAAATCACAGAGCACCAGCATTTCCAAAATGTAGCCCGACATGTACTTCTCGAACGTACAATAAAGAGGTTTAACGCTACGGCTGAGGTCAAGAATGCAAAGCTTGTTCATTTACTAATTACTAATTAGGCCTACACTAAAACATCAATCTAGACAAGAGTCCATTGTGATGGTTCAATCCAATGCCCAATATTTTTACTACCGTTCAGTTCAGAAGTTTTGTTTGCGTGTCTGCAAAGAACCCTTATGATCGAATGTAGGCCCAAACATGTAATCCTGCTAAAATAGCGCCGAAGAACATGCTCTACGATTTTGGAGGCCCCTATATTAGAATCTCGACGACACAGTAAACTTTCAAATCATACATTGAAATAACTTAGCTCAGTTAATTTAAAAGTACTCCATACACAATATTATAATTATATTAACTTGTGTCCAGGTTATTGTAAACTAAATCCCCATGTTAGAACGATATATGATATGAACGAGTGAAATACATACTGAAAGTAAGTGGGGACACAGAATGCAACGAAACAGAACACTTTGACTGTTGTTTGGTATTTCACTTTTAGGGTACATGTATATTACATGATGGCGAAGGATAATAATTAGGAATGTGCGGGTAGTGGTTTTTGAACTCGGGTCGGGCTCGGGTCGGGTAATTGAAAGTACCCTCGGGCTCGGGTAATTGAAGTACCCTCGGGCTCGGGTCGGGCTCGGGTAGTGAAATTTTTTTTTTATTTGTGAATTCATTTTTAAAAAAAATCCTACAAAACAGTTTTAGCATTGGTTGCAGGTAGCCACTCTGGGCTGTGTTGACACAAAGTACTTCCAAATCGGCGTCTTATGAACTTTTGCTTGAGTAGGCCTAGGCCTAGTACAGTGAAACCCAGCTACTATCGTTTTCCTGCATCAATCGCTCGTTATTCTCGGAAATAATATCGTAACGATCGTTTTCTAATATTTCTGATACGAAAACCCCAAGAAAAACCGATGCGATCGCATATTTTTCTCTTCCGGCCGACGAAATCATGCGTTTGTACCAGCCATGCATCTGACGAAATCGCGCGTTTGCACCAGCCATCGGTCTGACTCCGCCCAACGCTCTGCTGCGCGCAACGATGCGCACTAGGCCTGCCGCCTAGGCATTAGACGATGTTTATTAGTGTTGTTTCTTTTTCACCATTCGCCTACGTACGTAATATTCAACTTGCTTTATGCCGTTATTAGCGTTGAATAACCAGAAGACGAGTAATGACGGTCAGTAGGGCCTATTACTCCAGCGGGAACAGCGCCGGAAGAGCCAAGGACACAGCATCATAGCATAGCCGCGCCCACGTCGTAGTAATTGGTCCGCTCCGACGTCAGCTGTTCGTTTGGCAAGTGAGCGGGAGGTTTAAAAGGAGCAGATTGGCGTGTTTCTTTATTACTTCTACCCGACCCGACTTTTTCGGGTAGGAATTGACGGCCCGACCCGAGGTCGGGTAATTTTACCTACCCGAAAATTACCCGTTTTTCGGGTACCCGCACATCCCTAATAATTATATTGGACCATGGGCAAAGCTAGAAAGAATCATGCCACCTTGATGTTATATTGGCACCTCTTGAAAATGGGTAAGTTTTCCAAAGGTTAGTGTGTTTTAGGTTAGTTTGAAAATCCATTTCAAGGCAATACATAATCAATGCAAAACATTAAATAATCTGGTCCTACCAAATCCCTCAGATAGATGTCACTATACAATACCTAGAACAATAGGTATTAGGTTGCTACTGAAACCAATGCATAATTATAAGAATATTAACAAATGCCCTGCCTTGGTATAGGGCGCTGCAAACTTAACTTGTTTTTACAAAACATAAACGTTGAGTAAATAATTGGTTGAAGATTAAAACCGTGGATTAGGCCTAGATAACCAAAAATGTCAAAGAAAGGAAGAAAACTCGATCACACGAGAAACACTGGCAAGGTCGCAGTGATAAACGAGTGCAATAAAACTCTAGAAAAAAAGCTCAGGTTTCCGCGAGGGTAAAGTACAAGGCATTTTGTACGTAGAAAGTGGCTGGTTTACGATGTTTGTTTCACTCCTGGGTTCAGTAACGCGAAGAGGAATCTTGCTGAAATACTTGTGATAAACAATAAAGCTTTAAGAAAGAAATTGCGTTACGTTAACAAAATGTACCTAACAAGTCAGCGACGTGTGGATGAAAGAGCATTTCACCTCCATATCCGGCCGGCTATTACAACATAAAAACAAGAAAAGGTGACCAAAAGAGGACCAGTAGAATTGAGTTTGTACATATTTAGTTTAGAATACTTAGTAGTAGTAACATATAAACACCAAAATTGATCTCAACTATAAAATAACAGAACATACATTAGACCAATTCCATATTTGGTAGTAATATTTACATCCAAAATACTTAAAATTTGATTAACTTATGCATTGAAAATGTAAGTAAATCATTTCACCACATAAAATAAATAAGGCATATCACAAAAACGAATGATGTCAAGTAATTCTAATTCACAGTAATTTAATATTGTTGGTCCTATGAATTAATTACAATCAAATTGGTGTGGTCAATATCTACATAAAGTACACCTGTTCACAAGATCAGTTTTGTGAAATCAATTTGTTATTCTAGTTCATTAATGCACCCAAATTAAATTCAGACTCAAAGAATTCACAAATCACTGCAAAATCTTTCAATATAATATGCATAATAATATAAATAATTATTTTGTAAATCAGAACCTGCTAGTCCCAATGTATATAAAAACATTGTCCTGGTTATCGCTAGTAACGTCTCTTTTTAATAAATTCCTACTTACGTTTCGTTACACTACCTTGGAGGTCTAAACCTATTGAAATTTCCTTCTTGAGGTCTAACTAGTGGCAACGCGAGTAGGGGTCGCTGGGGTCGTGGTCCCCGTCCTCTGTGGTGGGGGTGTCCCCTGGGTCCCCTGTGGCCGCCTCTACCCCTGCCGTGCGCCCTGCCGTGCGCCCTCCCGCGGCCAGGCACACTAGCGCTCCCCTCTGCGACGGCGACACCTCCTCCCTCCACCGGAGACTGTGATCTAGGCGTAAGCGATTTAGGAGTTACCGTACCTGAGTCTTTACTAGGTTTCAATAGCACGCCGGCCGCGCTCGACAAGCCGTGTCGGCTAAAAAGAGAGGCGAGCGAAACCCGGACGGCTTCTGTGGCCAGAGGCGTTGTCAGGCGTCCCCTGGCGTTGGAGTTGCTCACTGCGTTGTCACCTGCGTACACGGCGTGGGCGTCGAACGTGTCTCGTTTGGATCCGGTTCCCCAACCACTCCCGCCTGGGGAAGAGACACTGGGTTCAACACTGTCACCACTTGGGTAGATGCTTTTTAGAATAAAATATAAAACCTGACATTTGTTTTGTATTCCATGTAATATATATTGTCAACTACGTCTCACTAGGTACTCCCACAAGGTAAGCAGTAAAGCTGATGTTCTTCTTTGTCCTTTCCCAAAAGCAAAAGCGTGAAAAGACTTAAATTTATAATTGCAGGGATGCGGAATGATAAAATGTTAATGTTAATGTCAAAAAGCTTGAGTAAAAAGAAAACATTTTTGAAAAGTGGGAATTATCAAAAACATAAATTTTGAATACAATTACTAGTACAATATCAAACATCACACAAGACAAAGCGAGATCAAATAATGACAAGGGATATTGGAGAACAAGCAAAAGTAACTCAAACAAATTGTGGAGAAAAGATTTCAAAGGTTTGCCAGAAGTTTGACCGAGGTAGGAGAACAAAGGACAGACTTCAACAACAATGACAGGGCAATGTGGGGAAAGATGTGGAGAAGGGGAAGCAAGGCAAGGGTACGACAGACTTACTTGTAGGATTGAACACTTGCAGTTTGGGATCGAACTTGGGCACGAACCCCGGTGCCGCGTTGTTGTGTTTAATCGAGAGCACGGCTAGTCGAAGGTCCGCGTGGAGTTTCTCGATAAGTTCCTGCGTGTGCACATCCATCTGTGCACATTAAACACAACTTCAGTCGGTCACATCTAGTAACCTAACAACATGGTTTATCTTTTATCAAGACACCTGGAAAGACAAAACAGCAGTTGATGAACGTGTGGTAGGAAGAAGCCAAACGCTACTTAGCAGGCAGACTAGCTTTAAGTTTGCTCACTCACAGCCAAGCTCAGCTCCACTGCCATCTGATCATGGCCTCACTACTGCAACAAGGCTTGGTGACTAGGGTAAAAGATGAGAATGAGGTTCTAGTTATTAAAAAACATAAGGTCTTGTCTGTGTGAATTATTTCTTTCTTCCAACTGTTTTGTAATGCTTTCATTCTTTTACTAGCTAGTAGCTTTGGTTTGTTTCATAATCATATGTCTACCATATTAGCATTGTATTATAGATAAAACACGTGTAAAATTGTGGACAAAAAGAAAGGGAAATTGAGTGAAAGGCCTACAAATACTAAAAGAGACAGAGAGCTTAAAGTTTAAACTTAAGACACATGAAGAGGATGAGTGTGGAGAAGATTCCAAAGAAGCAAATCCAATAAGCCGCCAAAGATATGCGGAGAAAAGAAGGGAGGCACAGACTGAGGTGGATAGAGATGGCATAAATAGATGTGGAAAGATGAAATGCAGCTAGAACAAGGAATGGGAAGAAATCCAATTATGGCAAGAACTGGTAGATCGAGCCAAGGAGCAAGGGGAACATATTTCAGAAAAGGGTGATGCATCTTTATCAGTTCAGGCATGGTCAGAGCCAAAAGAAGATCCCTTGATATCCTCTCGCCCACTATCTGACGGGGACAGATATCTTGTACTACAATTGATTGGGATGGTAGAATCCTTTTACTTCATAATACGTGTAGCTGTAATTTTACCCACATTTTTAGCATATTTTTTAAGGCTGGGCATCGATGTTAAATAGCAACATCGACATCGAAGTCAAATAATCGATGTCGAATCACGATGTCGAAAAATTTTTCGACATCGACATCAAAATTGAAAAAAAAAACAATTTTTTTCAAAAAAAAATCAAACTTTTATATCGATAATTGCGCCGAAATGAGAATAAAATCACGTAAAAAAAAATCCCAACGAAAAAAGTATCACTTTTTTTTATCATATTACGATACACTTTCGACATAAACGCCCTTTTCTCGCATTTGCGTCAATTTGAATTGCGCGCTGTCTCGACGCTGGTCGCGGATTGGCCGCGCCTGTGACGGGCCCCTCGATGCCCCTCCCACGAGGGAGTGAGAGAGAGGGAGCGGTGAAGCGAGAGAGAGAGAGCGCGAGAGTCTAGGCCTTGCCTCGATCGGCGCGGCGAGTTGGTGGGTGGTGGGTGGGGAGTGGTCCTTCCGTTGCTAGGCAACAGATACAAGGCCGCTCTAGCGCTCAGCGGCGGGCCATTCAAACTTACGCGAGCGAAGTGTTTACGTAACTGTTGAGAGTAGGCCTATCTCAAATTGCGACATAACAATTGTAATTTTAAAATTATCCCGTTAAAATGAATTTTCAGACGTTTTAAGCGGGAATTGAAAATTTTTTTTTTTTTTTTTTATATAATTAATTTTTAAAAACATCGATTTACACACAAAAAAAATCGATGTCGAAAACTACTCCCGACATCGATAAAACATCGATTAATCGATGTCGAATGCCCAGCCTTAATATTTTTAACAAAATTGAAAACAAATTCCTATCATGTAGGGCCTACCTATTTAAGACTAGATACCCTTAGCAGTTTAAAATTTAATTGAGATTGTATTATAGGAAAGTCTACTCATTTTCTAAACTAGGAAAACGCTTAAGTCCCGCCGCGTTGTTGGATGAGCGTATATGGTGCATTGAGCTGCCATGTGTTACGCGGATTTTCTGTTGTTCTGTGAAAAATTCATTACTTAGTCGAAGATTTTTTTTAATTTAATTAAATTAAATAAAAAATTAACTTAATTTTTTTAATTAAACTAAATAAAATAAAAAATTAACTTAATTTTTTAATTAATCGTAATTTTTAAAAAGAAAAAATCGTAAAATTGCAATTTTCATAAGAAATAATTATTCGATTGCGCTCAAATTTAACACGAATATATTAATTCATGAAATGAAGGTTCTGTAAAAAAATCATTACAATAGGATAAAGCATGTAGGTGTTATAAGTCAAAGAATTGTTTAAAAAAAGAAAAAACCCGTAAAATTACGATTTTCATGAGAAATAATTTTTCGATTATGCTAAAATTTCACACGAATATCTTAATTCATAAAATTAAGGTTCTGTGAAAAAATCATTACAATAGGATAAAGCATGTAGGTGTTATAAGTCGAAGAAATGTTTTAAAAATCGAAAAAAATCGTAAAATTGCGTTTTTTATGAGAAAAAATTTCCCGATTGCGCTCAAAAACGTGGCAGTTCTAAGTTCAGAGATTTCGAAGGCCTCCATAAAATTTCATCGCAATCGGAGTATCGGTTTAGCCGGAATCGTGTTAACAAACACACAAAAATACAAAAAAAAAAAAAAAAAAAAACATTCCGGATTTTTTTCTCCAGTGTAGTGAAATGGAATCTTCGCTTCGCTCGCTACGCTCGCTACGCTCATCCAATAACAATCTAGTTATGAGATTAAAGTCAAGGTAGCCTACTTGTTGATAAAGTAACTAGTAGCTTAAAAATTACCAACAAAATTAAGTTAGGAGTGCAAGTTATGAGAGCGATTCAGACAGACATAAAGTTAGCAAACAAAGGGGAAATTACATTGGAATTAAATGCAGCACAATTCCTAGGCTGCTACTTATTTATAAGCTATAAAAATTAAAACATCACAAGTTGGGTTCAAATTTGTTATCAGAAATTGGACAAACTGGTGATTGATGAAAAAAGAAAGAAGCCGTTTTGACATACCTAAAATCTTAAGTTGATAATCGTACAATCAGCTCAGCTTAGAACATTACAAAGTAATGTAACTTTACTGAGAGTTTGGAGTTGCACACATAAAGTAATGTTTTCATAACGTTAAAGTAAGTTGCTCTCCTCGCAAAAGGAACCAGTCTCACCTCCTTCTCGTAACGCAGCGATAGAATCTGCTCGACCCGGACGGGCACCTTGTTGATGAGCGAATGGGAGAGCGCCGACAACTGTCGCTGCAACGACTCGGCTTCTTCCTCCGTTACGGGCGGAGTGCCGGAGTTGTCCGAGTGATTGGACGAGGTGGATATGCTCATGTTGCGCACGCCCATGTTCAGTTTGGCGGGCGGGCCAGCAGTGGTGGGCGGAGTCATTGACTCAGTGGTACCGATCCTAGGTAGGAGATAACTGTCAGTAAATAAATAATTTAAAAATACAGTCCAGAGTCCAGACCACTTTTAAAGAACCTTCTTCTAACCAAATCCTTGATTAAACAAAGTTAATTTTAATGCTTGTTAATCGAAGATGTTCTTTAGATTCACGAACGACTTCGTTATAAAACAATAAGGCTCTGTTGTATTGAAAGATTCTTGGTATGGAACTAGCGCACTAAATATGTAACGGCAAGTACGTTACCTGGGGATGGGCTGAGGCCCGACCGGTGATATCTCGTTCTCGCCGGGAGTGTTCCGCTCAGACACGGCCATCGCAGCCGCGAATATCGCTGCGTTGTAAGCGTCTTCGCCCGACGGCCGCGACGTGAAGCTGGCCGCCTCCTTCTTCATGCTCTTCGAAGAGCTGAACAGTTAACACAGTCAGTCAGTAACGGGGGCACCCACCCGTACGCGTCCAATCAGACGACTGGGCAAGAATACACAGTAAAAACTACTATGGAAGAATAAACTAAATTAATAAATTTAAATAATAAAAACAAAAATACAAATAATAAATGGGATAAATTTGAGAATTGGCACTGTTTGCCGAAAAATTTAAAAGTAACATTCAAAAACAGTTTCAAGTCGAAAAATTATCCTATTTAATATTTATATTAATATTGTTCTACTACTACCGTACTTTAAAATTTCAAGTACCATTTGTAACTTACTCGAGCTGACCAAACATAAACAACTTAAAGAACAAATCTAATTGCATATATCAATCATATGTGGACACCGACAGGTCTGATGTGGGTAACTGTGGCAAAAAACTAAAAAGGCAATGTCACTTGTACCAATTTCTACAACTATATATAACCAGTGTTAGTTAGTATTTGTAAGATTCAACTTTAGTTACAATTTACAAAGCTTCCAATGATTACACCAGACCAGAGTATAACAGTTTAACATGCTTAGCAATGCACAAGGAATAGAAGATACCAAGCTGAAGCCAACACTCTCACAATGTCATGTTCTCTTGATGTCTTTTATCTGAACTTGCAACTCTGTAATCACTGTGTCAGGCTACAGAGGGCCACACGTGTCCTGCAATAGTCTTTCTGCCCTATGGCCAGGAAAAATTTGTTAAATACAAGGAGCTTTGAGAAACAACACAAAACAAAAATATTAAATAGTACTAAATAACATCCTTAAAAGTTAAAACCTTGGACTGGACAGAGCCAAGTGACGTAGCTACACATTACTTCAAGGTAGACAAGGATCCACAAACATAACACAGTGACTGATAGGTTACATAGTAAACTTGGGAAAACCAAAAACCATTATGTACTACCGTACCAAATATTGAGTTCACAAAGAGTTGAGCAATTCATATGTTTGGATTGATTTGGAATTGTAGGGCCAGTTAGTGAAGAGTTCATAGCAGTGCAGTGTAATAGACGCATTATATTTATTTGTATATATTTATTATTTGTTTTCCTCCTTTGTAAATCTTTTAACTGAATAGGATTCGTTAAATAAATAAATAAATAAATAAATAAAATAAATCAATACTATATACTATATATATATATATATTGTTTGCTTCAGTGTTTAAACTCTCTCATCATAACACTACCCAAAAGCCAGTGTAAAGTGTAGACAC
Source organism: Sweltsa coloradensis (assembly GCA_024449915.1). NCBI lineage: Eukaryota > Metazoa > Arthropoda > Insecta > Plecoptera > Chloroperlidae > Sweltsa > Sweltsa coloradensis. The sequence goes on from JAMZAV010000531.1 coordinate 693,170, forward strand.
CCGATTTTTGAGTGTGAACACTAGGTCCGCAAACTTACAGACCTATTGCAGTTTTTAAATGGATTTGACAAATTAATAAAATTCAACACATTTAGGCCAGGCAATTAATTCCTAATGGTCATAATTAGAGGTAATGAAAAATGGTGACATAAAAACGCAAATTTCGTTTTTAAAAACCCAAATTTCGCGTTTTCTGCGATTTCGAAAAAATTGTCAAAAACGTTTCGAAAAAATCCAAAAAAAAAAAAAAAATCGATCATTGTGACCTAAAAATCGATTCAGAGTCGATTCCCAACAAAAAATAAATATTTGTATGCACTGTTATTTTGGTGGACTATTTCCGCGGAGCCATATACGCGCCGTTATTTCCGCGGTCTATTTCCGTGAAGCCCGTGACGCGCGCGTTGCGTTGACTGTTTGATGACTGTATCGCCTACCGCACGCGTAATATTCAGTCTGGACCGGCACCTCCACCAAAACTGGACCGGCACCTCCACCATCCCTTACATTTTGCACTTCGTCATTTCGGTTCAATTTCGCGAGTTAATTCGCGTTTTGACCAGTTTCATACAATTTTGTTCGTTATTTCGCGCTATACACGAGATTTCGCGAATTTCGCGATTTCAAAATGTGTTTTTTCCATCTCTAAATGATGTAATTTGTCGACAATATTACATTTTAGGCACTAAAAAGGACATTTAAAAAAATTCGCGAATTTCGTTATCACCATTTTTCACTACCTCTAGTCATAATGGATCATTTCATTCTAAGCTATTAATATTATTTAATTAAATAATTTCAATGTCTACTTAAAATTTATCTGCCAGTTAGTATATTTACAAGGCTTCTGATTGGTGGTGGTTGCCACAGTTATGTGGCAGTTAAATTTACTTGCCACTTTAACTGGACATTGAAATACTGGACCTTATATAACCTAAGACATAGGTCCTATGTCTTCTTTAGAATTTTGGACATGTACTAAAATGTAAAATAAAATTGTCGATGAACAGGCAGGGGTCGTCTTATATTTTTGTTTGACAAATCCCATATTGGTAGTTGTGTTCAAATACCACAATGCACTAATCAATAAATTGAAAAGGCCAACCGGCTAGTTTAGTTTAGATTGGAGAAGGGTTGACAGGTGTGAAAACATAAGAGAACATAAATCCCAGCCTGAAGGGCCGAGGGCAACAAAACTTTTCACCTGCTGATGACAACTGCAGCTAATTTTAAGTTGTTTGTTACTTTAGGGTAACTTACCTTAATAATGTAACAAAAGCTAATTAAAAGTAGTTGTTTGCAAAAACTTGGATGGTCTTTGGTGGAGAGATCATTTAACAACATATTTAAAGACATTACAGTACCTGCTAGAGGATTTAAAATCTAACAGGAAGTACTTGGGGATCACACACCAACATCAGGGACTTGCTGAAGAGCTTTCTGACAAGGCAGGCATTTCTTCCGAGATTGGAAAGGTTGAGGAGATTGTTGATTCCAAGCAGCACCCTAGCCCGGCCCAGTAACGAGTGGAAAATAGAACCATTTCCCAGACAAAGAAAAGCAACTTTCTCTCCCTGAAAATAGTTGGTAGTCTACTTTGTGACATAGACCTTTCTCCCCAACGTATAGTGGCTAGCTTGACATGATGTAGCCTATTACATTACACATCTACACACAAACAGGCTCATGCTCACAAACACTTCCCCTCAATGACAAATACACAAAAACCCACGCTCATTCCTGCTCTTAGCTTAGCTCTGTACAGAATCAATAAAGAGTAAACGTGGAAAATAACAAGGGGCGTCAACAAAATAGTCAATACTGATCCTCAATTGAAAACTATAATTAAATTATCAATATTATCACAAATACGATACAGGTTGATGTAACATGACTATCGTAAGAATAAGAAACGGGTGGCACTCAGTGGCTGGCAAATAATGCCCTGCTTCTGTTGTCGAAATCCACCGCTCGTTGCTCTCCCGACGTCCAGCTCGACTGCACTGAGGGCAACTTCAGGGCAGTCCAGGGAATACGCAAAAATATACTCCAACCAGAGACAAAGAAATCAAACACGTAAGCCAGGCCACTTGACTAAACACCAAGGTCAAAACAGAAACACTTCACGCAATCTATTTACATTTTCAACACAATTGCAAGAAGTTAATAAATAAATAGGGCTGTGCGAGTACTCGAATCTTCGAGGACGAGTCGAGTTCACGGCGAGTTCGAACAAATCCGAGTTTCATTTATTTTGAACTCGAATATTCGAGTGTCGGTAAAAACAGCATTTTCATTTACCGACCCGACAAAAGTTACGTATTTCCTCCGTTAGATAGCAGCACACGCGGCAAAGTTCGTGATACACGATAGTTAGAGATAGTGGTTTATAGCATTAAAAAAATGAAAAAATAGCATTAATTATTTCAAAAATAGCGTTTATATAGCATTAATTTTTTTTGGTCGTCGTTCGTTGAATAATGAAAAAAATATATATATTTTTTTAGATTACGGTAGCTAAAGTGAATCAAAATTCTAGTAGGCGCTAGTTGTGAGCATAAACCTCTCTAGCGGTGATTTTGGGGACTTCTTCACTAAGACTGCAGCTCAACAGGCCACGGCGACAAATTTAAAAAAATACATATTCTACAAAAAACTACCAGAAAAGCCATTTCTATACTTACAACTTTTTGTAAATTTTTTTTTTTTTTTTACAAAATTACCCAATTTTGCGCGTTTTTCGCAATTTTGCAAGTTTATCGCTAAAATTCGCGAAAAATAAACATACCTTTAAACTCACCCATTTTAAGTGAAAGGTCGAGAAAAGTGAAAAAAAAATATGAAAAATTACATTCTTATTTGTGTCGCTTTTATAGTTAATGCTATAAAACATCATCTCTAACGATAGTCGAACTCCTTCTGACGTGAAACTCGTTATGATTGGCCGGCTGAACTTCGCGAGATCCAATTGGAGCTAGTCATACGTCACATGCGAGCGTTGATTGGCTGTTTTTGTGAAATCATTCACGTCTACCGTGTATCACCATTCACCACTTTTGTGTCCGAGATGTATGTTGTTGACAGCAAAAATGGCCACGATTCACGAGGCGAGAGCAGACGAGCCAGATGATTCGTAAAAATATGCGGCGGACTAGGCTTGGGCGTAATTTCTTCGTTAAAGCATAGGCCTAGCATAAAATACTATTACGAAATATTCTTGAGATGAACACTTGTCACAATGCAGGTAAACATTCAAACAACACACGGCGTGACAGTACCAGTGACAACAGGTCTAGGCTAGGCCTAGCCTAGTAGTTGACAGAATTTCTTCTGGCCAAGATTAGGCCTAGTATATTTTACCGATCTTGGGCCCTAGCTAGGCTTACAAACTCACATCGCCATACCAAAATGCACCCATCACTGTACAATAGGCCTAGGCCTAGACCTAGCCTATGGCACCCTCCAAAACCAAGGTTAGTTGTAGGCCTAGGCCCTAGGTTTCCATAACCAAAAATATTTTACCCAGGAGATAAGCCTAGCCCTAGGCTTTAAAACTGAAGAATTTGTTTGATAGGCCTATAGAAAGTCTGAAATGGAGAATACATTTTCTCAATTTGGAAATAAACTCGATTTGAACTCGAAAACCGAACATTTGACTGAACTGGAACTCGTACTCGACTCGAATTGAAATCTCCCGTTCGCACAGCCCTTAAAATAATATATACAAATTAGGTGGGATGTTTTATGAAACCACAGTCATGATTAGACTAAAGCCCTATACATAATACAGTAAATTGAGCTACTGTAAACATAAAATATTGCTTAACATATTTTGATGGCCTTTAGTGAACTTATGATATGCGCCTTATGACACGACGACCGATTGCATTTCAAGTTTCAATCGGGCAGATTATAAGTAAACTAATCTCCTTCCGCATTACAAATCAGGTCAGAAACAGACTAATGTACGTAAACTGCAGTTCTTAAGAAAACTAAACTATCCAAGCTTCCATTACTTGAAGAAGAAGAAGAAGAACCCAACAATGAACATAGAATTACAATTTTTGTGATTTTTACACCCAATTTGAGCATAATGCATCTAGGCCTATCTTATGCCTTAGAATGTTAATTGTTAAATCCAATCCCAGACTATATATCACGGAAGATGAAAAACCAAACTGTGCAAGGTCTTTTGAGGATACTGGTACGTACATACAAATAATTCACTTTTGCAATTACCTGGCTTATGACGTACTTCGATTTGGGTTGTGTCCATTATCAGTTTGCACTTGATACTGACTTGGGTGGATACTTATTATGTACTTTAACAAGTGGATTGTCGAAGTGTTTAAGAATGTCGTTGCGTCAAAGGTCAATAAGTGCTAAGAGCCCAGTTATAAAACTTGACGTTACCTTTCAACGGTCTGCTTCGACGGGGAGGTGGTAGAAGGAGATCTGGAAGCAATTATACCCAATAGAAAGAAACTCAAAGTGCCGCGGGAACGACAATGAAAAAGTAGCAAACTAAGAAGAAAACAAAGAAATTAAATACGTAATTCCTAAGTTACATACAAAAAGATGTCAAAAATTACTTGAAAAATAAAATAATGAAGAAAATGAAGTAAAAACTCAAAACAGTGTTATACCAAGTAGGAGAAATATTGTGATCTTTGTGCATATCTTATCTTAATAAGCACGGATAAGGAAAATAAAGAAAATGCAAATCATAGTTAAAAGTAAAAATTACAAATAGATGCGAGTGGCATTCAACCACAATTCTTAAACCTCTTAGTTTCTTGAAAGAGATATTTATTTACTACTTACACAACCTATACTCTCATACTTCAGACAATATCACTTACAACTAACAAGACTAATGATTGATTAATTATTATAATAATTGCATATAAAGCCGTTATTGCAGTTTTATAGCTGTGAGCATTATGGAAACTACTTGAATGAAGTAGGCTTCGGCTTACCCTACTCAAATCAATTTTCAGAGCACTCCCATTGCAAGTAATACCGTACGTTACGGTATGTATGATTGAAAACTTTTGATCGTAAACAAAATTGTGGTTGAATTTGCAACTAAAATTAATGACATTAAGCAATTTTAAATGCAGTAGAATTATGTAAAATTGCACTAAGATAATTTAGCAAATGCATTTTTCATGCTATCAGTAAACTAAAATTAATAAAGAGCAATACAATGTTATTAAAGCAAAGAAATGGCATTGTGTCAAACAAGGCAAATTAAAGGCTGGTATTTCATGTTTCGTTAATTAATAATAAAATTTATATATTTATTCTGTGTAGTATAGCCAACTGATGCATATGGCTGGCCCTATATTAACAAAAACACTGGAACAATGAATGCTTAACAGTATTATCTTAAATAAGTATAGCGTTTACTTTATGAATAAATATAATAAAAATATCAATACAGATGTTTGAAACTATAATAGGTGTACATACATGGAAATGTTGCGCATATGAATACAATACATACGATAATGAATCCAAGGACTAGAAAGATATACGTATCCTGCTAGAACGTAGGTACCCATGTTCTACAACGAACGTACCCATCGTCAGTGAATCTTCCCGTCATCGACTTAGTTAGTTTAGAAAGTAGACTTTGAACTCACCCCCCCTCGAAGTTGTCCTCAAACTTGCCAGTCTTATCTTTGGCACCGGCGCTGGGTTTACCGGCCGGCGCGTTGGTGGCGCTCTCTTGCTGTTCGCGCAGCTGCCGTCTGCGCTTCTTGCTCCACAGCTCGTGACAGTCCTGCCACGTGGGCAGCTCGGGGCACGGCATCCTACGAGGGACAACACGCCAGTTACAAGACACTCTAGACCGGGGAACACTAGGGATGTAAAAACCCGGACTTTTTGGAAAAAAACACACGTTTTTTCGTTTTTTTCTTTGAGGTACGGAAAAATAGGCTTTTTTGGGAAATTTTCAATTTTACTTTTTCATTTATTTTTATTCAAATTAAATAAAAAAATCATTATCTGTATGAAACACATGCTTTTTAGCACAATAGAATAATAGTCCTAATAATAATAGAATATACTAGTTTTCTAAAAGTGTGGATCCACTTGAGTAATGATTTCGCTTATGCCTGAATTAGACGTTTCAATGTTTCGTTGAAGATCCATTGAATTTAAGTACAAAACACAATCAAAATGTGCAATGATAGTAAAATACAACAATACCTCCTTCACCTTGACCATATTTTGTCCTTGAATGAATCTTGAACAAAACATTGAACCATCTAATTCAGTCTTTAGGCTAGGTTCATTTAACCTAGAGGCAGTGGTCCGCAATTCACATTACCAAATGATCAACTTAAAAAACTTAAAATAATAAAAATGTACACTGATAAAAAAGTTACTCTGTATCCGGCTGTGTCAGAGTCCGATGCACTTCCATCAGTTTCACGCACACCACGGCCACGAGTTTAAATAACATTAAATAAACAATATTAAGAGGTAGGCGTAATAATATTCACAAGTCACAACTGACACTAAAGCCTCTCGATAGGAGGTCCTAGGTTCATAGTTTCACTATTATGACTGTTATTAAATTAAACTTTAAACCTAATGAAAAATATAAAAAATAAAATTTATGAAAATTCATACCATAGGAAGACAAAAATCAAATTTTCCCAAAATTTCCGTTTTTTTTTCCGGAAAAAAAAAACACGGAAATTTATGTTTTTTTTCCAAGCTCTCGAAATTTCAGGAAAATTTGCATCCCTAGGGAACACATTGTTACACATCAAGTGTTGGGTGGGGAAAGATTGATAGGAAGCTGCTAGGGGCAAATAACTTACCTTGAAAGAGTTTGATGGCTGTGTAGAGTTGAAGGTCACATAAATATATACACAAATCACATTACCACAAAACGTTTCGGCTTGACAGCCTTGTTCACCTGTCCTGTCAGAGTTAAGAGAGTAACTAACTAAATAAATGATGGCTACTATCTACAAATATGTACAAGAGGGCTACAAGTTGGCGGTGGAGAGGGGAACTAGGGAAGGTCAGCCAGGTAAGGTAGTTCTCTGTTTCCCCTCTTAGTCCGGATGTTAAAGGATATATATGGGACATACCTTGCATTTTTTGATACAAGCAAGGCACTTGGCACACGTGTTCTATGGACCATACCCTACTAATTTTGAGGTGGAGCCATCGTGATATCCCGTGCAGGGACCCGTTATCGCATGTTGCCTACCCCTGCTGGTTTAGAAGGGTTGATTAGCAAAACAATTCGGTGTTTGGTGATAGAAACTTGAAATTTTTACCAAATAGGGGTAACATTAGGCTTAACGTACTGGCAACGGGGAACTTCGGATTTCTTCATCGTTAAGGGATGATAGGGGTTTTTTATTTTGGGGGTTGAACATTTCGATTTTAATTTTTATTGACGACACCCTTGGTGTAATGTTGGACTTCTTGCGTTAAAGTACTTCCCAAAATCTTCAAACAAAATGATGGTGTTTAAAATATGACTAGCGACCCTAATTTGGTCATAATGACCTGTTGACATAATGACCTGAGTTATGACCTATTTAAAAATTGTTAAACATAGTCGTGTGACCACTCTATTTAAAGCTTAGATGAAGTAGAATAATATGAAATAAATTTCAACATGCCATGTTGACCTGTGACCTTTTTCGTCCTTTATTTGACCTTGATAACTGTTTCAGCATGAGCTGCATGACTGCATAATGTATACTTATAGAACATCCAAATGCATGTGATATAATAACAAGTTATTTACTAAATAAACTCAACATGAAAGTTATAAGGCTGCATTGCGTACGCTTTTTGCTGTCGCTTTGATGGATGAACAGTTTTGTACCATTTAACCCTTTTTTACTATACTTTTATTTCGCGTTTTTCAACGTATTTACATAGAATTATACATTTTAAAAGGAGTACCAAGTTCCTGGTAGATCGTTATGGCAAAAATTTTTAGTTAACTTTCATTAAGAGGAAAGTAACAATACACCCATTGTTGATATAGCACTTTATTAATTCCCATATGCAGTTACCAAATTTGGGTTTAAAGTTTTGGATTTTTTTCACTAAAGCTCACAAGTGCGACGCACTGGCAGAGCTGTGTACTTTCATTAACGTTTGAGACACTTGCATCATCCTCCACATTTTTCTTGCACCCGCACCCTGCATCGTATAGACTCTACACATGCTTCAGAAACGATTGGGAAGAATGGTCCAAAAATACACTGGCGCCCACCCATCTGCCGTCATTTTCCATCCCCACTCAGAAGGTTAAGGCAGCTGTTGTGTAGGGAGAGAGTTGATCCCAGACGTGTACTCCTTGATAGATTGAGCGCGAATGTGCTGTACTATGGCGTCTTTTGTCGGAGGAATCGTTTCTAGCTGTCTGTTTTTCTTGGTAAAACAGTATTTTGCGACATTCATTCACGATAAAGTACGTGTTTCATCAAAAAAGTGAAAATTTATAATAAACACTTTTAGGGTATCTCAAGCGTACGTTATTGTGGCTCTTGATACGTGAATGTAAATTGACCTCCAATGTCATTCAAAACTACTGCAAACTTCTCCAAAGTCTAAAAGGGCGCCTCTACTTTTCCAACAAAGGTGGCGATGAAACCATATTTGTATCATCAGGAAACGCTCTCCAATCTTCGAATGCAGACTTTTTCCATAACCATCACGAAAGGAGGAAAGGGTTTTTCCATCCCGAAAAGCGGGGAACATAGGAAGTGCTATAGAATAACCAGTAGAAAATTTCAAATGGGTTTCCCCGGGTACCCTGTTTAGACATAATCAATACGTTATTTACCTAGATAAGCTGCAACATGGTGTGCTTCGACATATGAAGGTTTCTTCCAGTCCCCAGATTGCTCCTATAGCGCTTCAATTTCCGAAATACAGCTGATTGCAAAGACTAGCAATCAGTACATTATGAGCTTGTCTCCCTGCTTGACGATTACATTGGGGCCAACCCGCCTGTGTTTCCTGTATTAAGTGGTAGCTTTGAGTTATGGTGGTAGTAACTAAGAGGGTATCAAGTGTGTTAATGACTTCTTTGTTTTCCTCATTTTGTCTTTAATATGACGGAGGCTACATCTAAAGAACTTCTTTATTACCTGAATCACGTAGAAAATGGACCATCCTTTGGAATTTTTGTAGTTGGAAATTACGAGTGTCCTAAATTTTGTCCGTTCATTTAAAGACAAATTGGGTCGTACTTATCCCAGATGATAAATTTTAAACGTCGCACAGACGCTAGTTTTTTTCTTGAGGAAGGGAGGAAAAAAAACCTGTTACATAATCTTGGAATGCAATTGAGTGGTCCGTGAGGGGGGGGGGCTTAACCCATCACGTATTTGCATCCCACAGGGTGCATTTACTACAGAAAATGTTTTTAATGGTATTCAAAAGGCATTTTACTAGATCCAATTTGGTACAAGATCTCAACGCCCCAATAAAGACTAGGACGATGAGCCTGGTTGATGACTAGTCATTTTGGCCAAATGATTATGAACAAGAGGTCGAATGGCTGTTTAAAGAGTAGAAATTTGTTTAATTTGATGGGTCCATAAAATATTTAGCAAATGTACCCCCACTGCCGGGGCCAACCAGAGAGCGAGAGAGTGCGCTCTCTTGGAAAATGGTCCCAAAAAGGGGCGCGACTCAAACAGCTGTTTTGTTTGTTGGTTTGTATTTTTAAGGTTATTGTTTATATTAACGTTATTCTACAGTACACTTCTAGCTAGTCATATTTTGGTACATTTAGAAGAAAACTGTTCATTTCACCCCAATGAAAGCGGACCTGAACCAATTCCTTGTTAATTTGACTCCATTGATGAGCAAGCGATCAGTTTCTTGAAAAACGGACTACTAATTGGCCCCGATTCACCCTTGGATTAGGATAACATCAACAACGCATTAACTTTTATTTAAATTTTTTTTTTGGTTTATTACCATAACCCATCTACAAGGAACTTGGTACTCCTTTTAAATGGTATATTCTATGTAAATACGTTGAAAAACGACGAAATAAAAGTATAGTAAAAGAGGTTCCCAAAGGTACAAAAACTGTCATCCATCAACGCGACAGTAAAAAGCGTTCGCAAAGCAGCCTTTATAACATTACATGTTGAGTTTATTAGTAAATAAAAATTGTTATTATATCACATGCATCTGGATGTTCTATAAGTATACATTATGCAGTCATGGGAACTCATGCTGAAACAGTTATCAAGGTCAAATAAAGGACGAAAAAGGTCACAGGTCAACATGGCATGTTGAAAAATTTTTTTCATATATTTCACTTCATCTAAGCTTTAAATAGAGTGGTCACACGACTATGTTAACAATGTTTTAAATAGGTCATAACTCAGGTCATTATGTCAACAGGTCATTATGACCAAATTAGGGGTCGCTAGTCATATTTTAAACACCATCATTTTGTTTGAAGATTTTGGGAAGTACTTTAACGCAGAAGTCCAACATTACACCAAGGGTGTCGTCAATAAAAATTAAAATCGAAATGTTCAACCCCCAAAATAAAAAACCCCTATCATCCCTTAACGATGAAGAAATCCGAAGTTCCCCGTTGCCAGTACGTTAAGCCTAATGTTACCCCTATTTGGTAAAAATTTCAAGTTTCTATCACCAAACACCGAATTGTTTTGCTAATCAACCCTTCAAACCAGCAGGGGTAGGCAACATGCGATAACGGGTCCTGCACGGGATATCACGATGGCTCCACCTCAAAATTAGTAGGGTATGGTCCCTAGAACACGTGTGCCAAGTGCCTTGCTTGTATCAAAAAATGCAAGGTCAAGTCTCTTAACATCCGGACTATCTGGACACCAAGGTTAGCGTAGGTTGAGGTTGGGAGGCTCACGGGAGCTGGTGAGCATTTGGCGGGCCAACCAATTCCCAATCAAATAATTTAAATTAAACATCAAACGACTGATTTGCCAGGTCAACCACAAATCATTAAATGTTAGTTGCAATCTTCTAGATCCAGAGATGCTAAGTCAAACTTCGTTAGGATGTTGCTAAAGAGCTACCGTACGGAAAGTGGCCGTCATAAAAGTGAAAACGTAAAAACAAAAATTATTAAAAAATACAAAAATACAAAATGGGCATTCTAAGTAGGCTAATTTAAATTAAAAAGTACTTAACAACCAAGGCGATTCTTATTTGATGACCTAATGAAGGCCCACGGCACATTACAGTAAATAAATACTGTTATTTACTGTATTAAGAGCCTAATGCATAGACAGGTTACAGGGGCGGCTGCAGAGTGTTAGAAATTAATAACAAGCTCTACAGTTATGATCAAATAATTATGAAAAAATTCAACCATACTCAAAAATAAATTTTGAACACATCGGATTTGTCCATTTTTTTCTTTGGTCGGTTATTGCTTCGGAAAAAAATGATAACTTTGGAACTTGATGATGAACTTTACTGCATTGAAATAAGTAATATCCATTTTTCATGACAGCGCGGTATTAATTTTACTATTCTGAACACTGTGGTGAAATTTGATATTGTTTGAACCATAACTATGGTCATAATCGTTAAATTACATCAGTAAAAGTTACACAAAACGGCTCAGAAGTAGGCCCAAAATGGGATTTGATGGCTGCACAGAGTTCCGCGTCTGTGCGTTAGGATCGCATGTACGAAAGCCGATAACGGCAGCTTTGACGTCATCACAGTCTGATATCGCCATCGTGAGGTAGGGCCTACCCCGTCAAACGCAAATGTCGAGCCCTACCAGTGACCCTTACCAGTGAAACTTACTTTGTTTTTATGTTCATATAATTTTCGTAACATGACGACAGTAACCATAGCAAATTTAATAAAAAGCATTGTATCTTGGGAACTAGGTACAGATTGTAAACAAAATAAACAAAAGAAGGTAGCTTTTGTTTCTAGAAAATCTGTTTTGAAAAGCACTGCATCCACCGCTTGCTTGATGTATCATGAGAAATTAACTATAAGTAATTATGTTGACATTATTTTATTATCGCATGATATTATGTAGTGAAGAATAAATAAGGTGACCACCGGTTTGACCGGTACAGTACCGTTTTCATAACACTTGTACCGGTGTCCCAAGAAACTAATAAAAATTACGTTTTTGTACCGGTTTGCAATTTTAGTGAGAAAGTGACCTGGTATTTTCTTAACTATACCGTGCATGGAAAGATTATGTTTTATAAAAATATGCTCCTCTGATAATACTTATAGTAAAAACAATGAAATAGTTCTTCCACTTCCAAGAAGATAATTCATTTTCTCTAGGGGTTTGCGAGTATTATTAATGATTTTGGTGGAGGTGCCGGGTCGCGCACGTGTGTGAAAACGTAAAAATCGTTAGGCCTATACATTTTTGACGCTACCTTACAAATGCTGATAACTTACCATAATAGAAATAATATAAGTCTTATGATACAAATTTATATTCATTTAGGAAGTTTTGAACTTTTTCGGGGAACAAAATATAATAAAAATATGTCACTATAGTGTTTGTGCACAAACGCAAAAATGTGACTTTTTATCAATTTTACTTTGATATTCAATGCCAATTTACGAGAACGTTTGAAAACATATTGTTGGTTTATCAGTCTTAAAAACATGCTGTCACATGTGTTATAATACTTCAATGCACAGATAATTATACGAAGTCGCCGAGATAGTGCATGACATGCGTTTGTTCGGCTGCGCGTCTTATTTACTTCCGCTGTCGCGACGAGCACATTGTGAGATATATAAGCGCCAAACCCGCTCATAACTTACCATTCGGCCATGTAGGTATCAACAAATGTCTTGGTGATTTAGCTGTGTAAGTTTTTATAAATGCTATGTTATATTTCAGGTCAATTGAACATTTCGTTACAGCTTTTGTCAATCGACAGCAAATGCAGGAACAAAGCTGCATCGCAGTCTTGCATCACAAATATAATAATTTCTTTAAAACAGAGCGGCTTCATTGATGGAATTTTTAAAACTGAATAGTGTGGCCAACACTGTAAATACAATTTGGAATTTAAAGTCCGTCTGGTTGTATGCTACTGTAGCAGTACACAACGTTTATTGTTGTTTGTTCCGTGCTTAGAGATAATTTGCGTGTTTGTTATCCCACACATAACAAAAACTTGTAAAAATACAGCCAAACCTTACACACTCAAAAGAAATGAGATCTAAAAAAATCACCTCAAATCTGCTTGCTGTATATAAGGTGCCTGAGTGTATAGCGCACCGCGGCTTGGCTGCGGCGCCCTAACTGGCACCTAGATATGATTCAAGATAATATTCTTTTTATAGCACTATGACTGGATCGTATTATATACCCCTAATAGTATTCACCAAATTCGATTCCATATTATTGTTATAACATGATCGAACATTAATTTCATGGAGTAGATGATATAACTTTCTTAATGCATTACCAAAATGGGTAAACTGTGTTTCAAGATCTATGTTTATACGAATTGTAGCTATGGATGACGAACCAAAAAGGAAGTGTCCTAAACTCAAGAAAGTAATCGATCAGACACTGTCTATTTTGTGACGGCAAATTGTTAGACATTGAGTCAGTTATCGACCTGTACCAAAAAGACGTGTTTTTTACTCGTATCTGTTACCGTATGAAGATACATATTGAAAACTTAATGTGAAATTCCACTATTCTTGCCGTTGGGCTGTTGATCAATTATCTTGTGCTATTGAAAAAACAAAATACACCCAGTAGTAAAACCCCCAGTAAAACCGATATAGTCTACAAGAGCTGGTAAGTGTCGGTGAAACTTTATAAAAAGTGTCTAAGGTCGAAGAGACTGTTCAAGAAAACAATAATGACGAAGAACCATGTACGTGGACATCAAACCTTCCGAGAGAATGTTTGTGCACCAAGCTGCTATACTATATTCATTATTGTGAGGTTTAAACCTAATAGCAATGAGCAAAACTAATGAACAAAACTAACTACAGTAAGATCCCTCTTATCCGAGTTGGATGAGACCGGGGGCACCTCGGATTTGCGAAAAACTCGGATGGCGCGTTTCATTTGTTTATTTGCTCTCGTAACATAGCCTGATGTGGTAAAATGATATATGACACTTGTAAAATGGATAAAGGAACATAAAATACACACGATACACTTCATACAGGGTATACTAAATGATTTAATAGCTTGTAAATCAAGCTCACAAACACACGTACACAATTAGGCCTACATGTCGTAATAAAAACGTATGTCTAGGCCTAAACTCGACGCAGTAGGCCTAGGCTAGGCCTACAATGCAAACATAGGCCTAGGCTAGGCATGTGGGAAAACCTCTCACTACTATATCCCGCGCTGAAGCTCTCGTCGCAAGATAAGCCTGGGAAAGAAAGAACATAAGCCCAGGAATAACAATCCTATGCGTCGTGATAACGAATTTCGTGAATCGGTTGAAAGATGATTGCATTGCGAATTCTACTTCTACACCCAACCATCTTTGTCAGTCAGCTGTGAGTGTGAGTTGGTTGGATCGTACGCGCATCTCGTACTGCGCAGACGGCAGTGTCCAAGATTTATTGCCGCATCTTTCTCTCTTGCACTCACTCGTGCATGGCGCGACTCGCCGAGACGGACGGAAGCACGTGATAGCTTACAACGCGCTCTGTCGTCAACCCCACTCACTCCTCAGGCAGCGGGCACGCTCCGCGGGAAAGACCGCAACCACGTAGCGCGTAATTTAAACTGGTGAATTAGCCTAAAAACGGCCGCGAAATATACCCGGAATGTTAATATCGGCTCCGGGAAATTTCTGGAACCGGGTACCCGATGTCATCCCTACTCGTAAGGCATGCCTACAAATGTGTGCGAGTACATTTAAAAAAGTGCGGCGCGGCATCTGTAATTATTTTTATGTTTTATTTACGTATTTAAAACTTTAATTTTTTTTTTTTTTTTTTGGGGCGGCTCGGTTTAACACGGTACATCGGATAAGAGGGATCTTACTGTAATTGATAATAACAATCAGGTATAGGCCAACATAGTATTAATAAAATTACCCTTTCAATTAAAATTTTAATATTTCACGTGTTTTGGTAACATCACAAATATTTTTGGTAGTTTAATACCCCCCAAATAAAAAAAATTGTAAAAAAAAAAAAAAACGGTAGCCAAGCTCTCGTTCAAAAGTTTTCGGCTGTGAATGCTGTGGGATATAGAAGTTGAGCCAAGCATTTCATTCTTTCTCCCTAGTTTCGCATAGAAAAGAAGTAAGATCATTTCGCCTGTTGACAAGCGCTAAGCCAACCATTTACCATCATATTTAAGTTTATCAATCCTTGAGTTACAAAAAGACCATCGACGGACGCGTCGGGTATGGGTAAGAGGCAGCTGCTAAGGGTTGTCGCGTGTAGTCGTAAAATAGCCCATCCTAGAACTGAGGGTTTTTACCTGCTGTTTCTCTTCCTGTTCTATCGTTCTATTTATTTATTGATATTTTTTGTTCAATTACAAATATCTAATAACGTTGATAAAATATTAAGCCTGAGTCTTGAATTTCATTTTTGGGACGAAATTCTACGATAAAACTGACTTGAGTTACGGATAATGCTTCTAATATATTTTGATAGTATCATTTAGTATATATAATATTTATATATTTCAGTCAGTTTTGATCGTAGACACTAGGGAAAAAAACGCATTTCATAACTCAAGCTATACATTTGAACCACGTTATTAAATACATGCAATTTTAAAAAAATATTTCGCTGAATACATTATTTCCATCACAATAGATTTGAAATGTGCGGAGGCAGGTAGAAACAAAACCCATGTTCGCTCCCAAGTTCGGTCACGCCAAAAAAGGTGGAAAGGGAAAAAATGCAGACAATAGACGGGACGACCGATCCCGGTCTCATCCGCCGATGGTCACTTTGTATCTCAAGGATAAATAAACTTTAGTTAGCCACCCACCCAGCAAGCCGGAAGTTTTTCGTCGATTTTACGCAATATTTTAACACAGAACTGGTTATCCGATCGGGCTGATTTTTTTTTGTAGATCATGAACCACATATCAGGTCATACACCGAGTTTCAAGACTGTAAATTTTTCGGGGCGGCGTGTGCAGATAGCTGAAAACCCCCCAACTCGGGTGGGAGTAAACAGGGTCGAGTTATCCATCGCCTAGCTTGGCTGCGGGCGAACGACCGTCGCCCTAGATTACGTTCCGGTAGAAGCCATACAAGAATGTCATGCACACTTTAACATGCTACGTGCTACATAATAAATTAATATTTGACCGTGACATGTGTCAGAAAATTTAAGTAATTGATTCAAATTATTAGGTACATATTTAAATTATTTTAGAAGTTTTATTGCAATTTGTCTGTTACATGTGTTCGGTTTGGCCCCCGGACCTCACAGTGAATAGTAGTACTCTGCGCGACAGCGGAAGTAAATAAGACGCCGCGGCCGAACAAACGCATGTCATGCACTATCTCAGCGACTTCGTATTTAACTATCTGTGCATTGTAGTATTATAATACATGTGACAGCATGTTTTTAAAGAACTGATAAACCAACAATATGTTTTTCAAACGTTTTCGTAATTGGCATTGAATATCAAAGTAAAATTGATAATAAGTCACATTTTTGCGTTTTTAGGCCAATTTAAATACTCTAAACTATTTTTAATGGGTAAATGTGGGTATTCACTGGAACGTCGATTCGTCTTCTAAATAATCGTACAAAGTTATTGATTTGAACAAGGATCAAAAGGGTGAAACGTCATGCGGAAGCGTCGCGGCGCGCCCAAAACGCCAAAACGGCATGTAGAACAAGGCGGATTCTTTTCGTAGACGGTTTAGGGTATGTATTTTGAATTAGCTTTCTAAAAGTATAATGTCTCTTGTTCTACCGCCGGTAGGGGTCCAACTTTCATAACTTGCCGATTGCCGCTGCACGGATGCGAGAAGCCTTCGCCATTAGAGTAATTTGCATTGGAAAGTTATAAAAATTGTTTCCGTCACAAATTATAAGTGAACAACAATAATGGAATGAGTAACAAAAAGTAAAAAAGTTTTCCTAGACGGGGCTCGAACCGACGTCCTCTCGCATGCAAAACAAGAGCTCTAACCACTCGGCCAACAATGACCACGGTAAGCGTGCGGTCTAGAGCGATATTTATACAGATGCACGATAACTTGCGATAAGCGTAAAAAATTGTCACACTTTTAATAGTTATAAAACGTTCTGTCGATATTTCTAGAGTGTAATTTACGTCTCTTTTCACAAGATGTGCATTATAATTATTTATTTTGTCATTAAAAACTTCGGATGTGGCAGTCAGTCGCATGAAATCATCCAACTCGCCACCAAAATAATATCTCGTGGTTTGAAACGTGGCTGGTAATGCGGGTAGCCTAGGACCCAAGGGGAGAAGACGCAACTGTATTGACAGAGCTACCGATAGCGGACGATTTATCTTAGGCAGTCGCCGCAAAATTTGAAAGCGCTCGCCCTGCTTCCGACTATTAATGCGAGTATATGCCCCAAGTTTAAAATTATCAAGTTTAAAAAGTGAATGGCGGCCATTATGGTCATTTAGTCAATAGTGTTTTTTTATATCCTACTCTTGTTTATTATAGTGGTCAAAATAGAGGTGCGGCCTTTACTCGATGGTGCAGTATATTCGAGTAATTACCTTCCGAAGATGACGTCAAATTAGTTTTTAATATGGTGTGAAGAAACACATTGTCAGCCGACATTCCACAAAAAAATGTTTTAACGCTCTGTCGAACTAGATCCGACAAGGGTGTTTTGCACACTTTACTTCACCCCATTAAAAAAATTTGGGGAAAAAAGAAATTGATTTTTTTAAATATTGCCTATTCATTTAACTTTACATACCTAGTAAACAGTTCCATCGCCTTCTAAATAATTGGAGAAAAAACAGGACTCGAAAAGGTTAAAGCGACTCACTTGTCCGGCTGAACGTTCTTGAGCCACGTCGACTTGAGCGCGTCCTCGGCCGTGATCCTCTTCTCCGGGGTCGAGCTCCAGCATCTTGTCCAGCAGGTCCAGAGCGGACGACGGCATGAACACGAACTCCTCCCGTATCCGACGCCGGTACGTCTTCTTGGGCTTGAGCGTGTGCCACAGCGGGAGCTTGATCACCGACGGCCAGACCGCGGGGGTGGGGGTGCCACACATGCGACTGATCATCTCCAGCTGCATCATCTCGATGTTTGCCTGTGACGCAACACAAGAGCGACTTGAGCATTTAACACAACGGCAAGAGAGGGTCGTAAAAATTTGGGTTACGTAAACCCTAACAATTGTGACACTCCCAGTGTTTCCATCCCTATCAGGTGCAGCAAACTACAGTAACTCAACAAAGCTGAACTGTGTATGACTGACCAGTCTATGAGGTTGTGACAACGAATATGGGAAAAATTCCCCTTCAATTTTAAAATGTAGGCCTACAGTAAACCCTCGTTCATTCAAAATTGAAGGGACCAAGTAAGAGAGTCAACAGGTATCTCGTGCATCTTTCATGATAGAGTTTTGCAGTAAGTTGTATTCTATTACGTAGTAGGATACAGGTGACCAACGTTACAGGATGTCGCGACGCCCCCGACGCCCTCTGAAGCGTACCAGGACCTGCAAGGAGGGTGCAAAAACCTTGTATGCTATTAGTACTTAATAGAATACAGTTTACCGTCTGTAATACTTTATCACGAAAGGCACACAAGTTAAAAAATCATCCCTCTAAAAAAAAGGTTATAGGGCGTCGCGACACCCCCGACGCCCTCTCAAGCGTAGCAGGATCTGCAAGATAGGTGCAAAAACCTTGGTTGCTATACTCTCATGAAAAGCACACGAGATAAAAAAACATCCCTCATAAAAAATGTGTGAGGGCGTCGTGACGCCCCCGACGCCCTCTGCAGCATAGCATGACCTGCAAGGAAAGTGCAAAAAACTTGTATCCTACTACCTAATAGAATACAACTTACCGCAAAACTCTTTCATGAAAAATGCTCGGGAAATAAAATCATACCTCTTGCTCCTCTACGAACCCCAAAAAATTAAAATTAAACGTTTTTTTTTTTTTATACAAAAAGTTGTTTTTACTTTTTTCACTTTAAAAAGCTATTGAAAAAAAAAATAGTACCTTAAAACAGGGCTGCCGTTTTAACGGATTTTATCCGTTTTTACGGATATTAAGGGTGCAAAACGGATAAACGGATTTTTAGTCTTATTTACGGATATTTTGTTAGTTATGTTTTCTATGCTTATTTTCGTATATTTGAATCTGCGCGGGCTAATTTCGATTGTAAACATTGAAGGCGGGGCGATAATCGATTCGACTTTCGATAGGGGGCGGAGCATGGGCGGAGCCGTGTCCCAGATGAAGTAGGAACTGCTTCCATTGAGAAACAGCCAATCACACTGCACAGTTGCTTTTGGGGAGGATGCAAGTTAAATTGAACAGCCAAGAGCCTACAAAATTGTTTTCTTTCGTTTTTGTTTATAAAGTTTGGATTATGTGATATTAAAAGTGAAAAATAGAATTAATATATATGATTAAAATGTTATTATCAAGTTCTGCAATGTTATTATAGAACACAACACATGGGCCTAGGCTAGGCCTAGGTCAAAATTGTGATGCAACATTCATAGGGCCTAGCTAGGCCTAGGGCCTAGACCTAGAATTTTTTAACCAGGTCAGAAAATATTATTTTAATGTTTAAAATGGAGTTTCTGTAAATAAATAACATTTTAAATTTTTATGCAATCTTAATAAAGCAACCACGGGCGTTTCTGGCTCCTTTCTTCTCATCTGTGCATGGGCCTAGGCCCTTGGCAACTTTTAGGTTAAGATGGTAACAAATATAAACATCACATTTATCCATTTTCATAGTTTGATCAATGAAATCAACGTTTTTAGACTTTTCACGGATATTTGCGGATATTTAACGTCCTCATACAGGATTTGAAAAAAATATCAGTGGCAGCCCTGCCTTAAAGTGATTTTCCTAAGTTTGTGTTGTTAGTTTGTGATTTCACAGCTATATGAGTGATTAAAGATGGAGGGAGGATGAACTAGGAAAGAGAAGTATAGCCTAGGCCTAATGTTGTTTGTTACCTTAATCCTTATACAAGTTGTAATAACAATGTGTTACCCATTTACCCTACACAAATTTTATTCTGTTTGCAGTTACATTTTGTGCTGAAGGCTGTCATTTACCTAATTTTACAGTTCTATACGACCTAATTTAAAATGTAGGCTTTTAAGGCCTTCAGCATTGACATCTGGTTCCTTTTGGAAAGCGTCATAGTAGGCTAGGCAAGGCCTAGCTCGAGAAAGTTCACGTTCCTGCAGAAAGAAATACAGCGGTTATTGCTAGGCCTATTAAAAGATAAGAATTGTACTGTCAAAGAAAGATTGGATTTAAATTCACATACCTCACGTCGATCTTGAAGGTCGGAAAAAGTTCCCCATCATTCTCTGCACCAACTTCAGTCTCTCAAAGTCTTGCAAATGAATTTGGCTTGCCTGTCAAACTGCTCCAAGGTCAGCTCCGTGTTAGCCGGCGTTTGGATGGCCTGGGTGCTGACTCAGTTGTAGGCTGGTCTTCAGTTTCAAGTTTCATGGGCAAAATTGCAATGTCTTCATCCACATTAATGTAGGCTAGGCCTACTCGTCGAATTTCCAGCTTCTTTGTAATCGACGCTTCATGTTCACAATTAAACTCGTAAAAGCACATGGTGGGCTAAGCACAGAACAAACACTCGACGCAAATACTCTTGTAACTGAAGACGTAGGCCTACTGGCCAGTGGGCGGAAAAGTTCTTTGAATTAACCACACGATTTCATACGTAAATATTCTTCTGAATTACGAAATAAAGTGAATTTCGAATTAACCGAATCTAATACACCGATGTTTTCTTTCGAAATACAGCATTATCCGAAGTATCTGAATTTGAATTAACGAAGGTTTACTGTACTATGTAAGCTAGATTGACGTCAATTCTAGTTAAGTCTTCTCTTCTGCCATTTTTAGGTATGTTGTCAGTTTGGTTATACGGAAAAAATCACAGCAAGGCATTTCTCCTACTTGTATGATTGCGTACATATCAAGTAGATAGACTAGGCATACAAGAGAACGAACTTGCAAAAGTGAAAACTAGAAGCAAATCAACCAATCCTCACCTGAAAGACAGGCTTCTTCCAGAAGAGTTCCCCGAGGATGCAACCACAAGACCAGACATCGATGGCAGGACCGTATCTCTCCTCTCCCAACAGTAACTCTGGCGGTCGGTACCACAGCGTTATCACCTGGATAATAACACAGGGAGTAAGTGGTGGGGAAGAGTTCCCCTAGGATGCAGCCACACGGCCAGACATTGATACCTGGACCATATCCTTCCAAACACTCAATGCTGCATTGTACTTCAGATTTTGGGATGCACGTGGGCCAAAGTGCTACATACATATCTTTAGGTGATTTCTGGCGTACTTACCGCAATGCTATACATTTTGGGTCAATTGATACACGCAGTTCACACGGAAACCGAGTGAATGCGCCACGTTCTAGTGACAAACGCAAACAACTTAAGAAAGGTTTTTATCCAAGGTCTTCGGATAAACTTTTCGTATAATTGGCGGTGCTTATACAAACTGGTAGGCTTTGGTAGGCTATGGAGCAAATTATTGTCAGCTGGAGAACTAGCCTATCAGCAGTCAGCCTTGTGGGCCTAGAGCCACGCAGTTGTTAACTAAACCGTGGCGCATTCAGTCCGCGTCTCTGAACAGCGTGCATTAAACGACCACAAGCCACATTGGAGAAATCACTTAAGGATATGTAGCGCCGTGATGTGGGCCCCCTGTCCGACATGAACAAAACCGACGGCCGCGCCAAGTGGCCCACCACACGCGAGCGCTCACCTTGTTGGTATACGGCCGCTGTCGGTCTTCTGCGTTGTATAACCTCGCGAGACCAAAGTCGGCCAGTTTCACTTCACCCTTGTTGTTCATCAGGATGTTGCTGCACTTTATGTCCCGATGAAGGAAGTTCTTCTTATGGCAATAGTTTAAACCTGAAACAAAAGATTTCTATGTATATTACTGGAAACTTGACCCCCCATGTCAGTTTGGCAATTCAATTGGAACAATAATTCAAACAAATTTTGTCATCATATTCTGAAAATAAAGAAAAGAATAAAGAAAAAGTAGAGTTCAAGAATCGGCCCTATGCGTGCATGAAAATCGCAAGATACTAATTAACAGAACACATCATTTATGGAATCAATTAACTATTGTTTTCTTTATGTAGGCCTATATGGTTGAAAATATAAAATTTAAAATTCTCTCTTACATTTAATAAGAGTGGTACTAGTCATAAAGCATAACATGTAAAAGAATTACATAAATTGTGATAGGCTAACAAAATTTGTGCATGAAATGAATTTGGCAGACAGACAGACGGACACACAGAATCACAGAATGAGGGCCGTTTGAGTTGAATGGAGACACTCAGTCGCTCCGCTCCCTTGTTTAATTAGTAAATTTGTATGTGTGAAATAAAAAAATTACTACAACGTACACTACACCATTTTGGAGGATAAACCACATTTTAAAATGGCAACCAAAATTGTTTAATAAAACTGCACAAAATGATGATGATAATTCTCGCGGAAAATTTTTTTCAGGGAATACGTAATTACAAAGTTTGGTACAACAACCAAATTTACACTTCTTTTGGTTAATATGCAAAAAATAAAATGGAGTTAAATTGTTATTTTTGGCCTAAATTTCAATTTAGATGCCTCTCGTCATTGCGCAGGGTTAGAAACGAGAACTCACCGTCCAACAGCTGTCGCATTATCGAGGCATTATTTGCTTCGTTGAAATCAACCATGCCGGACTCGAGCAGGCCCATCAGATCATGGTCCATGTATTCGAATACCAAGTAGAAAGAGCCCTTGTCCTATTAACAGAACATACAGTCAGCTACAATTTAATCAGGGTGGTAGAAATGGACAAAGGTTATACATTCCGCAACTCGACATTCTTCAGAAGCAGAACAATGTGTTTTGAATAGGGTATATTCTGAAAGTTCCACCATTTGTGTAAATGTATAGTACTGTATTGTTATTGTCTTAAAGGCCTACCCACGGCCAACGGTGAACTTAATATACGAAACGCATGTATTTTACTAAACGTTTACACCTTGCTTACTAAACCGTGTACATGTTTCGACGTTAACATGAGCGTAATCGAATGCTGTTGCAACATAACTTTTCTCCTGAATTTCATGGAATTCCCAGTCACTCAAAAAGGATTTTTCCGTTTACGATCTATCACACGAAATACACTCCCGCGCGTGGCCAGCCGCTGTGATTGTAGTGACATGTCGCGTAAACAATGCTGTGCTACTTTCATCGTTGGTGGAGTTTGTGCAGGTGTTTGGCTCTGTGAAGTTTGGTTTCAGCTAGGGCTGTGCGAGTACACCATATCTCAAGCTTCATTTTCGAGCTCGCGCCGAGCCGAGCTTCGTTTTAGGCTCGATTTATTAGAGCCGAGCCTACAAAAACACACAGTTTTCGCAGAAGAATGCGGCAGCCAGCAAACAGTAGACACTAGACAGACACTAGACAATGAGTGTCATTCTCAAACACCATTGGCCTAATTGTATTAAAAGTTTTGCGCAACTGAAATGTTTACTGCACTATTAAATATTTCAATAGTCAACTCGTCTTCTTGGTTCACTCAACACAACCAGTAGTAAGTATAAACAATAATTGGACTCATCATGTTCTTTTAGTAAATTAATATATTAAATTAAAGGAAAAGCAATCATTCTACACGAAGCAAATTCGCATAGACGGAGGCTGAAGGAGGCTGCCTTGATGTCTGTGGCTGATGATGTTATCAGTGCTCCCAGCATTGATTTCCCGGCGATTTGGAAAGAGTTTGTCCCCAAGCCATAGAACTATTGTGGGCATGATTGTGGTATAATTTTTATTTTTTATTTGAATATGTATTTTTTATTGAGATCAAGATGGCCGTGTTTGTTAGATGTGTCGACCTTGGCTGGGAGACGGAGTTTTATGTTTTGTTTGGTTTGTTGCCTTTTGAAGGGTACTGGAAGTACCCAAAATATTGCTTTTCCTTTAATTTAATATATTAATTTACTAAAAGAACATGATGAGTCCAATTATTGTTTATACTTATTAAACCTAACTGTTCTAAGAATTTCAGTAGTTATAAAAAAAACAAAAAAACAGTAGTGTCTTCGCTAGCACTTAACATCAATGCAATCCAACTCGAGTCGAGTTACTCGACGCAGTAGAATGCAAACGTGGCTCTCTCTCTCTCTAGCTCGCGGTCACCGGCCGACGAGAGCGGGGCCTACAGAGTCGGCTTAGTCGCTTTGATTTAAAGTCCCCCACTGAAAATCAGTTATATAACCAAGTGGGTAGACTCTTAAATAATTTTTTTTTTTTTTTATTTACGAATGCTGCATATTATGTGAAAATATCTAAAATAGTATGCTGACCTCTACTCACAAGACCCAACAATTTTGAGTTTGATCTTAGGTATTTTGTTAAAGAGATAGGGTGCCAACAGCTTACCTTAAATGGAGTGGGCGCGCCACGAAAGAGAACATTTAAACATATACACAAATAAACAAATAAACAAATTTGTTGGCACCCTCTCTCTTCATCCAGCCTTTTTGCATTCCGTTTAATTTCAAATACATATTTTGTTAAAGACATATTTATGTTAATTTGAACATAAGTGTAACACATAACTGATATAAGCAATTTAATTAATGCATGCTATTATAGACCTAGGCTAGCAGATGTCTAGATATCTGAACTCCTCTTAAACAAATTGTGAAAGTTCGAAACTAGTCTACCCTCAATTCATTACTATTTGAACTAGTGATGACACCAATAACCTTCTTCCTTCCAATTCTTTTGTCCACCTCAAATTGTGGTAATTACTAGTGATGACATCGGGTAGTAAATATTGGAGTCGACTCCGGAGCCTTGGGAACCGAGTAGGAGTCGACTCCCCGATCCGCAATTTTTTTATTTTTTTTTATGCAAAAGTTATTTTTAGTCCATACTCTAGTTAAATAAATAATAAATAAATTGTATGAGTCTACCCACTCAGTTATATATTATATAACTGATTTTCAGTGGGGTTGCACAACGCTGTCCGGCCATTCCCCCCCCCCCCATCCCTCCACCCGCTACGTATCACTAGCTTGCTTGTCTCTTGGCCCGGCCAAGACTCTCGCTGATTTGTTATGTTTATGTTTTGAGATAAGATAACTAGGGTTGTGCGAACCGTTCGAAAAGACGAACCAAACCGAACCTTAAATCCGGTTCGGTTCGAAAATTATTTTGAAAGTCGAACCTCGAACCGAACCTTTGAAATTCCCGCTTACGGAAAGCCACGCCTTCCGGAGCGACGCCTACAGCATCGACCGATCGATACAAGTCTACCGCGGTCGCCGCTCGATAATCGAAAGTCGAATTAGCGCTGTAAGTAGTGCATATGCAACTTGCAAAATCTTAAAATGGCGGATTTTTCTTGACGCGTAAATATTCTGGACACTTGAGATAGCAAGAAATCGTTATTTATTGTTGATGCTGGTGGATTTTCTTCAGGCGAAAAAGATTATAATGGCATCGACGCGTAATTTTATCGATCTACTAATGAGTTTTCAATTTTCATCGGAAAGTAACGGTCCAAATGTAAGCAGTCCGAGCTAGGCCTAGCCCTAGGCTCCGGTAATAATGTCGATTTTGTCTTCAGGTTTGGCTATGAAAGTGACATTGCCGCTTAATTTGATCGATATTATTATGATTTTTCGTCTGAAGATGGTTAGGCTAGGCCTAGGCTACCCTACCCCTAAAACGTTTTCCCCAAATGATTAAAAATACATCAGAAGAATCCCTGGACATTTATGACAAGAATGCGCTGTATTTGATACTATGTAATATTATTATTGTGCGAGATAAGCCAGGGAACCTAGGCCCTAGGCCTAAGCTCCTCAGCCTAGATTTGGATCAATGATCAGTTTTTCTTCAGTGCCCATGTGATTCCCTTCCCCTTTAAAAAAAAAGGTTAGGTTCGAGGTTCGCGAACTTTGTAAATGCAGGTTCGAGGTTCGGTTCGAAATTTAAAAATCCAGGTTCGCACAACCCTAAAGATAACGACTAACGAGATAACAAGTGCAATCTCATTCAATTTATTTACATATTTTATCGTTTATTTTACCAGACTCCTTGAAAATGGAGTCGACTCCAACAGGAGTCGGGTACCCGAGTACCCGATGTCATCCCTAGTAATTACACCTAGGTGTAAAATACAGAATCAGAAATGGGGTTAAAAGGTGTAATATTTCACGGGTGGACAAAAGAACGATTTTGTTGTAATTTGACAGCAAATTTCGAGGTTATGTTGCCACCTGTCATTCAATTCAAACACTTTTAGAAGATATCTCACTCAATAACACAGTTTTGTGCATTTTCTACAATTCTATTTCATATTATTTTATTATTACCAGTTTTATCTTCTATTTATAAAGCAATCGCACATTATACGGGGTTACTTTTCAAATTGGCGCGAATTTCCATAGCTACACCTTTTACACCTCCTCAAGAGGCAGGTGCAAAAAGTGTAAAAGTTGTAATTACCCCCTGGACAAAAGAACACGTCTTTGGAAGAAATACTAGCTTTGTTTTTTGTCCTGTTTCAATTACACCAGGTACAAGTTTTTCACGAAAACCCGTTTTTCTGTCCTGGTGTAAATGTACCTGTCACAACCCAGAAACGTTTTTTTGTCCTGTTGTAAGTTACCACAACTGCGACTGGAGTAAGAATTTTACACCTGCTACTTTAGCAGGAGTGGCTGTAAAACGACAAAATATTGCGCCATTTTTAAAGTTTGTAGTGGCTTTGTTGGTGTAGTGAGAAGCCAAAAAAGAAGCTAGAAGTTAAAATGAAAAAAGCCGGGCCGAGCAATATCTTTCCCAATGATTATATGAATCTTCACGGCCTTTCTTAAAAGGGACAATGCCAATTAATCAACTGTTAAGCAAAAACCTTAGCCCAGGGCCGACATAACCTAAAACAAGGATAGGTGTGCTTGAAAGACGTTTAGCAATATTATGCACAACAATGTACTAGAAACCTATTATCTAGGCCAATATATTGAAAAATATTGTTAGGCCCTAAGCCTATAGCCTATCATCGTGTGGTATATAGGCTCTAGCCCTTCGTTGCCTCGTCAAAATGTCAAAACTGGGTGCAAATATGTTTGTTTGTCCAACTGGGCGTAACGTGTACTTATTACTCCTATTTCCGGTTTTATGACGTACATCCGGCGATTCCAGGAGTAAATATGTGAACCTGGTACAGGACAAACAAACAAAGCTACTGTAATTAACCCTGGACAAAAGAAGGCATATTTCTTCAAAGGTGCAAAAGATGTACAAATAGATGGACAAAAGAACAGACCTACCGTGTCCAAAAAGTTCAAACTGGTTCCTCCACGCCGGAACCGGTTTTTAAAGGTCAATTTTTGTTCAATCTATCAGCCTTACGTGCGTGTTTTTTGGAAGTGACTGTACGGCCGGGAGTGAGCTGGCTTCGGCGCCCGCGCTTTGTTACGTACGACTGCCGACAGTCCAGTATCATGTAGCAGCCTCGCGCGTCAAGGCCGTTCGAGTGCATGATAATCAGCTAGTGAGGAAGGATTATGGGCTCCGTGGAAATAGACCGCACAAGAAATGGTACATAGAATTACCATTTTTGCGGGAAAACAGCAGGTAAACGTGTCCGTGAAGTACACTGTTTTATAGTAGAACTTGAAAAAATGGAACCGGTTTGAAAAGTCGGAACCGGATTACTATAGAACCGGTTTCCGGGTACCCGATGTCATCACTAATTTGAACCAAACCAATGGAAAAGAGGTGATCTAGACCAATAGTACAACCCTATAATTTACGTTCCTTTTACACGAGACTACACATTAACAATCGTCGATCGTTAACTAGTACTACAACATATTATAAATACAAGGCCATGCTGAAAGCAAATTCTGCATGCATAAAATCGGAAAGTCTTTCATTAAACTCAAGTAATCTGAGTGAACATTGTACTATCCTACATAGCTACATAATTATAGAGCAATGTTCTGAGTAATCACAGACCAGTCTGTTTTACCCATCTACTAGGCCATTATCTTCCATTCAAATTTTAATCTTAAGCCCAGGTCTGAACTCGTGACGACATTGGAAATTAAAATTGCACCTGATCCTCAGGGCCCCGATTCATGTACATTTTTATCCCGGTATAAGCAGAGTTAGGTGGTATAAGTGCGGTATAACTCCGAATCCAATTCATGAAGACTTATCTTGCCTCGCACGGGGATAAGAAAATATGTAAACAGATGGCGGACATTTTAAATTTTGCGTCTATGTGTAAAACGAGAAAAGTTTTCATTACTCTCATAAAACAAATCAGAAACCGTCTCGGGCCTAGGCCCAGATGTAGAAAATTATTCATAATACAACAGTGTAGGCCTAAAGTTCGATTAGGCTATAGGACTAGATAAAATTAATACGAACATAACACGTTTGACAAGCCCTTGGCCTCTCCTAGGCAACCCTAGGCCTGCACGACCTTGTTTTGACACACATCCCGCACAAATAACTAGTTTTGATTACTAAAAGCCTTATGCAGATGAACAATAGTATGATAGTCCTAGGCTATTCCAAAATTTACGGCAATAATACACATTTTCTTTTCTTTTAATGATCTCACGCAATCTTCTGTCAATAAATAAAAAAGTAAAACAAAAGATGGAGCAAATTTTTAGTGTTCTTTTGCAAATCTGCTGATTTACATGGCTGTGGAATGCAGTGGAAAAAACATTTGTTGTACTTGTTGTTGGATTGAAAATTTCTGATTGGATGAGAGTTGCTCAGACTTAACCAGGCCTTATCCTGCCATGTCCTGCATTATACCGTCCTTATACCACTTATACCCGGGATAAATGTACATGAATCGGGGCCCAGGTGGTTTGGGCCATGCATTATCTTATCTAGGATTGGAGACAAATAGGGGTGTGCGAATCCATGTTTTTCATTTTGAATCCGAATCTTTTCCAATGGAATTTTGCATATTGTAGATGTATGTATGCCTAGGTTCTAATCTAATGGGCGTCACAGGGCCTATGTCAAGCCAAATTATTTATTGATTAGGCTTTGACAAAAAAAACTTGCTGCACCTAGGCTTAGCCATTTTGTAAAGAAAACATTTTAATAAGTAGGGTTATGTTGACCCTGTGTTAGGCCTTGGCCCTAGTATCATGTTTGCATGTTGCATTCTGAACATTCAAACAAGTAGGCCTAGGCCAAGTAAAATAATAACTTATAAAAAAAACAATATATAAATGCCTTCAGTAAATTTGATGTTACACATTTTGCAGCTCTGAAGATTTGGTCTATGTAGGCCTAAGACCAAAATCGTGATGTATCAGCGCGGGAAAACGGCGGGAAATTCAAATTTTTTAATACTTCGAAAACTCGAATCTGCTAAAATTGACTCGAATTTCGTGGATTCCCACAGCCCTAGAGACAAGTATTAACTAGGCCTCCACGATATCAAATAACTACCAAAAACAGTCCATCATGGCCAAGTTTATTTCATTGAGAAATTAGCAGGTAGGGCCTATCTATTAAATTGACAAAAGTACATGGTAAGACATCACAAATGCATAAAGTGGTTCAAGCATGCAACATGCAACACTGTCAAAAATGACAATAAGTGAATGATGAGGAAAGATTGGTAAGCTTTAGCTTTAGTGTTTGCTAGTTGTTGAGAGTTGAAGATAGTACACACAAATCCATAACATATGGCAATGGACACTTGACAAAACAACTAAACGTTTCGGGTAGAACCTTGTTCACTAGACTGTTCTGCTTCGATGAGTGGACAAGCCGAAACATTGGTTGTTTTGTCTCATGTGTTGTGTACGTGTCATATTTGTGGATATCTTCAAGGTAAGCTGTTGTCTCCTATCAATCTATCCTCATCAATATCATACACTAAACCAACCTCTAGGCATTTATCTACTAAAGCAAAAATCACAATTAGTGAAATTACATAAAACAATATCATCTTAGAACGGCAATTGCTACGAAAGTGTTACTGTAACTTCAGTTGATAGTTACTAGTAATTTAATATTTTTCCACTCGATTACATGCTAGAGAACTTTCATATATTATATATTACCTGACTTATCCATGTTTTCTAAACAAAAATCGAATTTTTGAAAGTTAAACATCTTTAAATGAACACTTGTCAGCAAATCATATAATATTCATTATTATTATGTTAGTTAGGCCTAGTTAAATTAAAAGTTAGAAAATATTATTACAATTAAAATAGTAGTACTAGAGTAATATTTATTATTATATATTAGAGTTGTCATTTGAAATTGGGACTTGGACTTGAGACTGGATGCCTCTTACAGCAAGTTGTTTTATGGACCTCATCAGTCATCAACGTACATCGCCCCACAGCTGCTCAAACTTTCACTTTTCATCCGAGTAATATCGTGAAGTAGGCTAACACGGTTGAAGAGTACATGTTTAGTGCAGCAATAGCAATTGAATGATGCGTAGGTAACCGATGTTAGAAATAGGGCAGGGTTCAACGTACGGCAGACAAGCTTCGACTCAACACTCGGTATTACGCTTTGAGAGTTTAGTAAATACTAAGCAGAGCGCCTCATGCAGTAAGCACGAAGCCAAGTTAGCTCTTGACAAGATAGATGGCAATGAGGGGTACAAGTACTCTCGGTTTACACGAACGTGAGCAGGCAGAGGGGAAGTCTTGTTTTATGATTTGTTCACGTTACCTTGCGGAAATCCAACGCATCCTGTTTGTCGGTGACTATCTCCCTCAAGTTGACTATGTTCTTGTGGTTGAGCTGACGCAGAATCTTTATCTCCCGGACGGCGGTGATCGGGAAACCCTCCTTCTCGTTTTCCAGACGAACTTTCTTCAATGCGACCAAATCCCCTAGAAAATCACAACTGATTGTCAGTGGGGGACATTAAATTTAAAGCAGACCAAGCCAACCCCATTGGCGCCATTACCATCGACGAGCGAACAATGACCAACTAGAGACCGGGAAAATACGGTCCAAACAAGCTAAACATGATTCCAACCGCAGACAACGCCAGAATCAACAAGGCTGATTCGGAACAACCTTATAATTTGTGCCCCGTTGCTAGGACAACTCTAAAGTCACCGTTTCCACATTCCTAGGCCAAAAGTTGATGGACTGAAGTCCACATCAGAAGTTTAAATCTTCTGCCCATATTTGAGGAATTTGAACGCTGGACCTTCTGCATTGGAAGCAGAGACTCAACTACAAGACTAACAAACCACACAACAAATCGAGTGATGTACTCACCTGCCCTTCTGTCCCTGGCCTTGTACACCTGGCCGTAGGTTCCCTCTCCGATCTGGGCGATCACCTCGAACACTTCCACGCAGCGCTCCCCCCAGTCTTTGCCCCCGGTCGCCGACATCGGAGCGCTACTGCTCTTGGAGCTGCGACGCTTGTTGACGATCTGAGGTCGCTTCAGCTTGGGCTTGGGGGCGGGCTTGGTGCCGTCGGCGAGGGTCAGGGGCGGCGTCAGCCCCGTGTCCTCGTCGGCACTCAGTTCCTCCACCCCTGGAACTAGAGCAGACACATTTAATTGCATTCAAGGTGTGATTTTTAATAGGGCTGTGCGAGTACCCGAAATTCTGAGTCGAGTAGTTGTGACTACTCGAAGTCGATTCCTCAATTTACGGTAATGTAGTTTAGTGGTCAATCGAGCTGCCGTCTCTATAAAGTTTACCAACAGAAAGCACTGCAAAAATTTTGTTAGGCTATAGAGAAGTTGAAATGGCTTGAAAGCAATATATTTTCAATATTTTCCACAGAACTCCCAAAATGAAAAATGGCAGATTTGTGTCCGACACGTATTTACTGGCCACTTGAGATAGCAAGAAATAAGTTATTTGTTGTTGGTACTGGTAGATTTTCGCAGGCGACGCGTAATTTTATCGATCTAGGGTACTAATGAGGTTTCATCGGAAAGTGACGGTCCAAATGTATCCCGTAAGCCTAGCCTACGTCCTAGGCTACTTCTGGAGATGACTTTTCCAAAATGCGTGTTTTTTTAGCTTGCACACGGAAAATGTATGATGATGATGGTGAATTTCTAAACATTTTTCATAATAGATGTTGATATCGCTCAATCTCGATATTTGCTTGATCTTGCTCGATCTCAGATCTCGTTTGAATTTTAAAATCTAGGTCCTACTAAGACTCGGAATCGGACTCTACTTGAATTCGAAATTGAGTAATTTTTAGAATTCGGAATCGGACTTGACTCAAAATAAAAAATGAAGAATCGCACAGCCCTACCGGTGGTTTATTATTTAAATTGGATTGATTAGATTTCAATAAGATGTTTATGATTTATTTTTATTGATTTAAATTAAATTGTTGAATTAAATCAACAATATCAGTATTTTAAAACTTGTTAAAGAATTTTTTTTTAGGAAAACTTTGTAAGCCCTACAAAGTCAGATAAAAGTTTACAACTTGTGCTCTTGATTTAAATCAATGATTTTTATGATAATAAGTCATTTGTGTTAAATCTAAAACACTCTTGCTTGCATTCCATTCCAAATTAAATTAAATTAAGTACCCAAACTAAATTCAGACAGCAGATTATTACCTGGGGCATTGGAAGATCCTTGATGCTCTTCTTCGCTCTACTCTTGACTGGAACCGGACTCGGGGACCTACTCGGAGGTGAATCGATGCTCTCTAAATCGCTGGATTTAATTCCGGGCGGCATCGGTAACTTCGTCAAACTCTTTGGCTTCGAGGTAGTCACTTCCGTCGCCGGCGTTACATTTTTAACATTAGTCGTTTCTACATTCGTAGGTTCCGATTTGGCAACGATCGAATTCAGTTCTGGTTTCACAGCGCCCAGCTCGTGGTTTACATTGTTTGTGTTTACTACGGGAGACGAATATTGGCTATTGGGGTTTAATTGAACGGGAATATTTGGAATAATAGCGGGAGGAGGTGTGGCGGGATATTGATAGCTTCCGTCCATGATCATACCAGGATTCACGTACGGGGAATTGGATCTCATCATATCCGCCATCGAAGGCATCATACTGGGTGATAAACCCTCTAGGAACATTGGGGGCGGAGCCATAGGGGGATAGTAATAGTTCTGCATTTGAGAGACGGGATTACTATCGGGCGGAGGCGGCGGAATGGATGAATATTGCATGTTCTGTATGTACTGAACATTTTGAGCATGCGTCACCATGGTGGTTTCGACCATGTCACAAGGGATAGGAATATTGTTAATGTCTGGTAACGGTGGCGGTTCGTCAAGAGATATTATCTCGACGTCTTTGGAATTCTCATCTTCAAGGTCCTTCTTCTCTTTGATGGCTGCGAGCCGTTTGATGGCCAGCTCTCGCATAGTCTTGTCCTTGACGAGTTCCGCGAAGAGGCTAGTCTCTGACATCTTAGCGACGCCGCGTAGTTCCTTCGCCGAGGAGGAGGGGCTCCGGATTGGGGATCGCGAGCGGGACTTCTTTCGCGGGGGTGTGCGCGGACTCACTACCCTCCGCTGTCTCGACTCGCTGTGACGAGACGTGGGGCTACGCGGTCGCTTCAACGTCTTCTGCCTGGAGTTGCGCGAGGCGGAGTACGCGGGGGAAGTGTTGCGGGGACGGGTGTAGTGGGGGGAGCGAGATCTTGAGGGCGACGCGCGGCGATAGCGGGGGCTACGCGATCGCGAGGTGGAGCGACGTACGCTGCAAAGAGTAAGAAACAGAAGCAATTTAATGGCAGATCGAGAGCAATTGTAACGTTTACAGGGCATCAGGTCAATTAACTTACACTTTTGAGGGAACAAAACCAGACAGTTATTTACAATGCACACTCTCCGTCTGCATTCAAACTAACATGCATTCGAATTAACCCATTACGACACCCACCCACACAAAATTTCAGGATGGGATCCTTCTAAGGTTTAATACAAACAACCCATAAAGAAGACTTCAAAGATTAGTCCCCCACTGGAAAGCAGTTAAATATGACTGAGTTGGTAGACTCAAAAAACAAAAGTATTGGATTATTTCTC
This sequence comes from Sweltsa coloradensis, assembly GCA_024449915.1. NCBI lineage: Eukaryota > Metazoa > Arthropoda > Insecta > Plecoptera > Chloroperlidae > Sweltsa > Sweltsa coloradensis. Next base: position 727,459 of record JAMZAV010000531.1, read on the forward strand.
TATTTTTAATAACATGTATTTGTTCAAGTGAAAGTCAATAGAACCTATATAATTATAGAAAAATAAATATTATTTTAAAAGTAAACAAATTTTAAATTTTGGTGCAGGTGGTAAGTAGAGCTATGAAGGACACAAATTACAAAGGTAGCAAATACCAATGAATTTTCACTTCACGACATAGCAAAATTTTGAGATCTTCATATTTAATAACAAAAGTTAATAGGCCCATGGCAAGTGAAGTTAAGATTGTGGCTTAAACGCATTTACCGAAACCAAAGGCAACAGTTAACTTGGCTAGTCTGCAGACTTACGCAGTTCTAAACGCTGGAGATAACCGGGCGTGCAGCGCGTGTTTGTGTACACGCTCTTTACCCGAACGTCGGCGAGTCTTCCTCTCCCTTTCGCCGGCCCTTCGTCCGCTGACCGACTTGTGCTTCTTTCGTTGCTGGGGACTTGGTTCTCTCCTGAAAACAACAGACACAGGAGTAAAACAAACGTTGCTGGCTTCAATGCTTGTAGGGACCTGTACTGGATCATGGAGATGAATGACCAGTAAGCTACAAACACAGCTTGACGTAAGTAAGTACATAGACCTACTGGTACATTGTATGTACCGGTAGTCATAAAACAATTTAGGGTTGGGAGTTGGGACTTAACATCGATTATTTGATTCAAAATCAATGACAAAGCAAAAAATTACTTTTGATTTGACGTTATAGGACTTTGTACCTAAATCAAATGAAATTGTTTGATACTGATAGGCCTACTTTAGTGCAAAATTTAAATAATGTAGTCATTGAAAATAACCTATTAATTTTTTATCTTATTTAGGCTAAGTATTCTATTAGGCCTATCAATTTCTAAATTTTTTTGGAAAAAATGAAAAAAATGATGTGATGTCGAATTTTTTGGTTTGACATCGACTACGAATTTTTTTTAGGCTAATTGAATCAGGCCTACCACTACCAATAACAATTAATTGTAGAATTTTGAAATTGACTTATACCTAGTTCGAGTAGTCATCATTAGAGGCGGTGACGGATGCCTGTGCATCGGCGGTGAATGGTGCCTAAATTGTTGAGGGGAATGGTGCCTGTGAATTGGTGACTGGTGCCTCTGCATGATTATCATGGGAGATCTCGGCGACGTCATCGGACTGCCTGATCGTTTCCAATGCCTATTTCGTTCCATTCGTTCCATCCTAGCGAGGTCGTCGTCAAAGTCGGGTACCCTCAAACGATGCATCCTGGAGGGCGGGGGAGAAAACCTAACGGAAACAATTTCCGATTAGGATCATTTCTGCAGCAATCCTTCAAACTCTAAGGGATCCTACAAACCCAAGTTTGAATTAAAAAAAGTAAAATGCCTAGGTCCTTAATTTTTTATTTTATTTTAAACATGTTTTAAATGTAAGAACTGTTTAAACAATTTTTTATTTATACGTATATTCTTATTTTATAGGCCTTGTGTTGCTTACGCTAGTTGGTATTTAGAATTTGTTTGTACATTTATAGTTACTCTGCTTATTGTTATTGTTGTTTTGAATGGACTTGTAATATGCCCCAAGCACAATGTGTGAGGTGTCAACATTATGTAAATAAATGAAAAAAAAATACCAAAAGCTTAGCGTAGCCTACATTTATTGTAGGGACTTTTAACATGCATGTCAGGGACTACCAAAAGTAGGCCTAGTTTGAATTTAAAACAAAAATTTGAATTAACGAGGGCTTACTAGTAGGGTAGGCCTACATGAGTGTAAATCATGATGATTTGTTATACATAGGTAGGGCTACGTACATAGGCCTATTTCCAATTCAATCCTTCCGATGCTTGCATCATCGAAGAGTGAATCGTGGTACATACTTTAAATTGGTGCCTTTGACTGGCTACAAATCACCTGCCAGATAGAGGTAGGCCTACGTGAACCTACAGCATTTTCAAGTGTCATTTTATAGCGTTTTGTAGCATCTATCTTTTAGCCACTTCAAAACCTTGTGTATGAACTTTTTTTGTATTACTATTAGTATTTTCAATTTGAAATAAGGTCATCAAGGTTGAATTATCAAGGTTATAATAGGCTATATGAATAGTAGGCAGGTGTAAACAAATCATAAATATACTAGGGCTTATATGGAAAATAAAATAAAATAACTGGAAAACCTTAGTTTGAAGCGGAAAAATAGCGCTTTGAAGCACCTATTCATAAAACACTATTTTCACCCTCTACCGATGGGCGATGAGTCGATGACTCAAGGAATGGAAAGGTGTCTTCGGAACAAGTAGCGCAGGCCTATAGTGTGCGAGGCCGAGGTCAAGGCCTAGGGTCTTACTAGCTTAGTTGCCAGCGTATTTTCTATGAAAAGTAATATAGTGGGCCTATTAGGAAGACCTGGGTAGTACAAGCAACAGAGGGTACGTTCCGTATGATGCTAACTTGCATGCTTGGGCGTGCCCAATGCATTCCGTAAACACCGCCGCCATCACAACGCCCGTAACGCCCAATGTTAAACCTCGGGCATGTCTGGGTGTTGTGGGTGCGTGTTATCATCATTCGGAACATACCCAGAGAGTAGCCTAAAATCGTAGGCATATTATAAATTAAAATATAATGCAATCACTAATAATTGGGAATGGCAAACCTTTTCAAACTGAGACTTAAAATTTCTGATGCTATGCCATTTTACTTCAATTGATATTTCTGTTATTGATTTTCATCAACAAGTCTTCATGTTCAGGTTGGCATTTTGAGAGAGTACGAGCCTAGGCCTACTATCCAACCTTTATTAAGTAAGCCTCCAGCCATAAGACTGGAGGCATCCCAGGGCCTAGGTCTGGCATTCAGACAATCCAGTTGTCAACTATTGCAATGGTATTAGGCTAGCCCTACATACTACCCAGGTGATGAAGGACAGTGGTGAACCTTGAATTGTGCAAAGGTGAAGTGGCTAAAGAGATGACCAAAAAAGCAGACCATGCATAAATGCTACAGGAATCAACATCGTGTGATCTAAATTAAATAAGCCTAGCCTACCTTTGCATTTGTGGCGACGGTGAACGCTTCATGGAAGTGCTGGGCGATCTTCTGCCGCTGTTCCGAGACTCCTGCTCGGCCAGGCGGGAGCTAAGAGATCTCTCGTAAGCTTTCGGGGGAAGGGGCGGGGTGTGCGGGGAGGAACGGTTGGGAGAGTTGCTCCGACGACCCGCCATAATAGCGGAGGCGGACGAAAGGGGCGGAGTTCTGGCCCTGGGGGTGGGGCTTCGTTCACCATCGTCCTCGCTGCGCTCGTGCGGGGGTGATTTGTTCCGCGGATAACCGGGAGAGAACGAACTGTGCATTGTTCTTTCGTTGGGGGGCGAGGAACGTTGTTCGGGGGAGTCGATCGCTTCCGTTTCCGGAGTCGCTGCTTTAATCCATTGCTTCTTGTTAGGCCTAATTCTATTGTTGTCCTCATCTTCGACGTCGGAGTTATCGTTCTTCCTAGGAGGAGTACTCGCGCTTTGCTCTGGCGTCGAGCTGTGCGAACGTCGTTTCCGTTTCTTTTTGCTCTTTCTACTTGGGCTATGCGAATCTTTTTTAGGCTTCTTCTCGCGTTTATGTTTCTTTTCCTTGCGACCATGCCTACCGGAAGAGTGCATCGATTCTTTCACTTTGTGGTAGAGTTCGATAGCAGAAACTGGGGACATGTTCCGCGCCGATTTCTCGGGGCTCGAAGAACGATTGTAATGCTTCTGGTGGTGGGGTATTGGGGAATTTGATGAAGCAGATGCTTGACGTTCTCTCCTAGAGTTTTGTGAAATATCCACTGGGGAAGGGGATGACACAGGGGATGCACCTATCTCGAGATCACCACCAAACGACCTATCTTTATTCGATGGCGATTGCCGTGAATGTGATATAGAATTTCTGTCCACTAAATGCCTATAATTGGAACCCTTACTACCCAATTCGGAATCTGATGCTTTACTTTGCTGAGTTCTATGGTGATCAGTACTCGACGGTGGAGGTACTGAATGTTGACTAACCTCTCCCTCACTCAAACTTAGTCCATCGCTCTGTATTTCACCTGCCTCCGGTTCTGATAAATCCTCTGAACTTACATCGGAATATTCAACTAACGGCTTTGTCACTGAAGATATAATTGGAACAGGTGTATCTACAGCACTGCTGTCCTTCGAAGGTTGTTTTCTACGAGATTTTTTATTACTAGAATCTTTTTTGTTTTTGTTACTATGATGTTTGTTGTGTTTGTTGTTCTTCAATGGTTCCATTGCACCACAATCACCCAGGGTTTCTATGTCACCTCCACTGTTCTGCGAGTTTGACAGACTATGGGAACCAGATCTTCCATTTTGTTCACCACTTCTTCCACTGGGCATATCACCTGCAGACAGGACACATACCAACATAACAAACTACAAAACAACATGTCTCATAGATTAAACTAGGAGAAGAGTGTATAGGTAATAGGTAAATTAGTACATTACGTAGGCCTACTTCTAAATCCTTGGCTGTGTTAATTCAAATTTTTGTTCAATTCAAAACTAGTGATAAAAAACCTAGAACCTTTCGGTAGGCAGAGGCCTGCCTGTATGAGGTTATTGTTGAATTTCAATAAAAATTTGATTTCAATTCAAATCAATGCCTGCTGCACAATTGGCATCGCCTGGCGGTGTTTACCTTATTTGTGACAAAAATTTTGGGGTCCCTATTTAAGATCAATTACCATAGGCCTATATGTCACAATACATCATGGAAATTGAGGTGATTGAACTAATAGGAGCAAGAGGAATCCGAATGATGCCGTCTGTACTTTTTTGTAAAATTTTGCAAACATTTTAAACTTGCCACTTAATGCAACTTTTATTTACCGTATGCGGTATGACTTAGTGCTTCTTGCATTGACAAGATCAATATTGTTTGGAAATAACTTCTAAAAAGGCCAAAGCAAAAGCAAAAAAAGCCAAAGCCAAAGCCATAGCAAAAAGTACCGGTCTAGCCTACCAAGCATAAATCAATATTTCTTTTCTTTCTTTTTTTTGTTTAAAAGGTGTGACAAGGAATGTAGTGTGGGAAAGCTTGGAAAGAAAAAGAGTGGACAAAGGACTGATATACAGGGTTAGAAGTACCATGTATGTACATCTACATAGTATGTGAAAGCTGTGAAAAACACAGTTTTAACTGTCACTGGGGTGGTTCCAAATAACACAATGGCTGAGGCAGGGAAGTGTGCTGTCACCACTGCTATTTATAATAGTGATGGATGACATCCACAACAAGGTAAAGATGGAGGAAACGGAGGAGGTAGAAGTTATGCTGTTTGCCGATGATTTTGTGGCATGGTCGGAGTATGAGGAGGTACTCCACAAGTAAACGGACCTCTGGAAGAGGCACATTGAAGAGGCCGGCATGAAGATAAGCGTGAGCAAGAGCAAGGTTGTTACTATGCCAGGAGAAGAAGACGTAAGGGACTATCATGCAGAGATCAAGATTGGAGAAGAAATCCTGAAAATGTTGGAGAGTTTTTGCTAGGCTACCTAGAAAGTGAAATAATGGCAAGCATGAATATAAAGGAAATTACCAACAGAATACAAAAGGCCAGTAACTTCTTTCTACCAGTGTGTAAAGGCCTGGTGTGGGATAGGGAAATACCTATGCGTGCAAGATGACACTATACAAGACCTACTTCATACCGATCCTCACATATGTGGCAGAAACCTGGACTGTGGGTGATGAGTCTAGTCTAAGAAAGCCAAATACAAGTGGGGGAGATGAGATTCCCGAGGAGCAAATGAGCAAGACAAGAAAAGATAGAATTAGAAATACAAACATCAGAGAGATGCTTGCGGTGGAGAAGTTAGAGGTGACAGGATGGGAAGGACGTAGCCAAGATGGTTTGGGCGTATGAAACGAATGACGGAAGAGAGGGAGAGAGGGGCAGACCAAGGAAAAGATGGAAGGAGACCTAGCTAGAGACCTACCTACATAGGTACTAGAGAGAGCTGGGAGCATGTAGCAGATACACGATTGTGGGAGGATAGAAAGAAGTGGAAAAATTTGGTTGCAAAACCCAAGCTGACCCTGCCAGAAGTAGGAAGCGGCAATGGATAATGATGATGATCCAATACCAGAAACTTGTACATTGTTCTCCGCATAGCGACTAAGGATGAAAGTGCTAGATCGTTTCCTATCGGGGGCACACATGGCGATCTTGCTTCACCCCCTTTTGCCAACAGCACGTGGTGTTCCCAACTGGTCACTCACTCAAGTACCAACTACGCATGAAGTTGCTTAACTAGGCCTATGGTGATTTTTCATAATTTATAATAAATTTTAGGGACCCGTAGTTAAGGGCCATTCACAACCAACTTAGTAGCTAACTTAGCCTCTAACTTAAAGGTTTGTCTTATGGAAAACAACACGTCTGTTCATGACCAAAACTTAGCCTTTAACTTACACTTATCAGCAACCGAAAGTTTGCAAACTCCAAGGTTTTACTTAGCAGCTAACTTAACATTAAGATTTTAACCAATCAGAGAGAGACTCGAGCCGACAATTTCCGGTCATATCCGATTGAAAACGTAAACAAACAGCAAAAATGGATCCCAAGGAACATCAGCTATTCTTCGAAGAAAAGCTATTGAACGAATCCACGAAAACGCCACTGCAATATGTAAAATATTCGTCTTTATACAAAGATAAGAAGATAAAAGAAAACATCTGGCTATCGATTGGGGCAGAAATGTCAACTGACCGTCAGTATTATTATCGTTTATTGCGGTACTAGGCCTAGCCCCCAGCTAGGGCTAGGCCATGTGAGGTTATGTAAGGCTTACGTCACGTTGTCTTAAAAAATACGTTTATTATTTTTACCATCAATTATTGTTTAATAAACTGTACAGTCTATAGTCAATCAATTCTATAATGCTACCTAAGTAGAGCTAGGCTAGGCCTACTTACTGAATGCTGAATGTTATTGTATGTCAAGCATTGGCGCGATAAAAGTAAACACTGCAAATCTGTGTTGTGATTGGTTTAAAAACATCTATCATGCACAGCCACCTAAAGTTAGAGGCGACGGTATGGCTGTAAACCTGCCACGAGCAACATCTAGGAGGCAGTGGCTGTTAAGTTAGCGGCCTAAATATCTATCATGAACAGCAATCTAAAGTTAGAGGCTAAGTTAGCTGCTAAGTTAGAGGCCTAAGTTGGTTATGAATGAGCCTTTAGGGTATTGAAAATGCAATACTAAATTGTAGGCTATCAATGTTCATTAATTTTAATTGTTATTCTGTGTCTCAAGGTCAAGGAGTCCGGCCTACCTAGGCAAAAAACAAAACAAATGAGGCATACTTCACACTTGCACAAGTTCTACCTAACAGGCCTACAAACATTTATATAAAAATCTTTCACATCGGCTGGTCAGCGCTTGAGGCTAGAGTAGACAAACTGTCGAAAATCTGCAATTTTTTAAACCCCAAACGGACCTAGGTGGTAGGCCTGATTATATTATTGTAATTAATACCGGTTTGAGTGACTAGGAAATGGCATTTGAATTTAGTGTGGCTCGTTGGTCTTGTGGTTAGCCTACCTGCTTCCAATGCAGAAGGTCCAAGGTTCGATTCTTGCTGAATTCAGAAATTTTTTAACTTCTGATTTGGACTTAAGTCCATCAGCTCTTGTCTTAAGAATTTGTAAACGGTGACTTTTGAGCTGTCCTAACAACGAGGCACATAGGCCTAATAAATTATTAAAAGTTGTTCTCAATCGGCTTTGTTGATTCTGGCATTGATCCGCGGGTGTTCGAATTGTGTCCATACCAATGATTGCTATATTTTCTATTAAAAAATATTGATCTTTGGTTGGTTATCGCTCGCTCGTCAATTGCGTCGGGGCCTGAAGGGTTGGCTTGGTTGCTCTGGTTTAATGCATGTCCCCCAATGAAAATCAGTTATGTGACCGAGTGGGTAAACTCTTAATATGGATTTATTTATTTATTTTAGGCCTATTTATTTAACGACCATCCTATTCAGTAAATAAACTGATTTACAAAGGACAACAAATGGACTCCAACTTGGTCCAAACAATTTCAACCAGTCACCACTGTCATCCACTGTGCCCGTCACGTTAAAAAAAACTTTAAATCTAAAAATTGCTTCCCGTACCGGTAATGATTTGAATAAATTTTAAACTTGTGTTCATCGTGGATCTGTCATGAGATTTATTTTTTTGACTGCAGTGTGTAGATAGCTCTCTATCTCAACTCAACTATTGAACTTGACGTGTATTGTCACAAGGTTCCTTAACGATAGGGGCTAACCTCTTTTCAGAGTGCACAAAATGCAAATCGGTTAGCTTGCCGACAGTTCGGAGTGAAAGATACTTAACCCTCGGTCCCTCGCGTGGGGTTCTCCAGCGCCATTGTATTACGTGTATCTATGCACCAGACTGTTTCACCGACTCTGAATGCTCAGTAGGCTACCTTCAAGTCACTATCTGTTAACGAAATTTGTAACCCTCTAATCATTAGGACTTTTAGGGTTGTTATATTGCCGGTCTAAACGTGGCTGGGGTTGCTGAAACCCCGCACGAGTGATCATGTTACTGTAACTGCATGCAGAAACTCAATGCTATTTTGGCTTAAAGGGCCCCTAGGCTAAATTTTGAAATTTTAGTAAATTTCTTTTTGCAATTTACTAACTGGCTTAGGCCTATGTTTATTAGCCTACTGAAGTGTAAAACAAAACTTAAAATTACATTATTTTGATACTTTTTATGATTTTTGTGCAATGTCTCTTTTTAAATTTGAAATAAATAATAAAAAGTTATTTCATAAAAAAAATGTGTTGACATTTTATTTCACTGTCCTCCCATTAACAACCAACTAGGCCTAGGCCTATATATTATAGTAGTTCCACAAATCATATCAGCAAAGAAAGAAATACTCAAAATATCCTACTGCACTAATTACAGCCCAAAATAATTTGGGGTTTGAAAAAACCCACGCGAGGAATGGTGTTAAGAATTACCGCGCAAGTGACCGAGGGGCGAGGGTTAACTTAAAACTGCTGAAATGTGAATGAAAGGACCTAGCAGACCCAATAGGGCCTAGGCTTTGTATTGTTTATTGAGTAGGCCTAGGCTCTATTCACAATGTGTGCTAGGGCGCTCCGCTAGACCTATTTTACTTGTACTAGGTCTTAGTTTTGTAATTTGTATTGTGCTTGGTTCAGCAGAACATAAGACCCTATGGCCTTAAGTTTTGCCAAGCTATAAAATAAAGGCTCTTATTATTTATATCAGCCTATTATATATAGGCCTAGGCAGGCTACATGTAGGCCTACCATGTGCATTGTGCAAGTCAAGTTGAATAAAGTTATTCTTATTATTATTTGTAGGCCATCGGGTCAGGTGACAAGACGGCTTGGATGGTAGGCCTACCTAGCCTCCCTAATCAAAAGGGTACCTTTTTGGATGGGACGGGTACGGTAGGTTGGGCCCCCGGAGGCGCGAAGTGTGTAGGCCATGTTTTACAATACGGAGTGGATATTCGTACAATCAGCTGGAAGAATAGTGCAAAATTATTCGTACAGTCATCGACGATACCACTTAACTAGGCCAATAGCTGCAATTATCACAGTGCAGTGTGGCAGAGTGGTAGCGCGACCGAATTCTATGCGAAAGGTCGGCGGTTCAAATCTTCGTTTCGACTCTTTTTTTACCATTCTATTTGGGTCCATGTTTTATCTGCAAATGATTTCACAACATTCGGCCCCGTCGCAAACACAATTCTAGATGATAAATGCGTTTAAAAAAGCCAAGGCCTAAGCCTATTTGAAGGAAAAGCCTTAAATCTCTACACCTCGACGTGTAGGCAGCCTAAAAGGACTTTTGTTTAAAATAGCAACATTAAAGGTCTTCGAAGGTTTTTTGTTGCTAAAACAGCAAAAAAGGATGACACTTTTATTACGGCGGGCCTTTCCAATCCAATCAGATCATTGACTGCCTACGAATAATTTTACACTATTCTTCCAGCTGATTGTACGAATATCCACAGCCTTTACAATATTAGTGCCCATCATTATTATTTAAACATATAGGCCTATGCACTTTGCCCCCCACCCCCTCCCAACTCCCCCCAACCTACTTGTCTACAGTTGGCCCGTCCCATCCGAAAAAGTAGCATCAAAAGGCCTGTGGATGGCAGTTTAGGCACTAGGCCTAGGGCTTAGGCGTAAGGCATCCTACCAAAATTTCTGACACTGCATGCTTTCAACTCCAATCTATGAGAACCAGGGTTGGCAGAGTAGCCTATAGGTAATTTACGTTTCGTATAAAACCAGTATAATACGTATGTATTATACCGTATAATATACACGTATAAAACAGGAGGTTTTATACATGTATAAAATGTATAAAACTAAAAAAAGGCTCTGGGTCACATGTATGTAGCCAATCATTAATTTAATGTTGAATATTATGCTCTTAGCTATAGGCACTAACTTTTAACAATGTACAAATATCATAATAGTCTTTAGCCCTAAAAAGAGTATGAATTACTTCAACGAGGTAGTCGTAGTCACATCAAAGATCTTTGGTCAGGCATAAATACCAAGTTGTAGGTTGTATCGACATATTTTGCTTAGAATTGCATTCCACTTTTTAAAGAAAGTATAGACTATCTTTAGGGCTAGGCTATATATTTTTTCTATTTCAATTTTTTAATTTTCTATTATTGAGAAAGGATAATGATTATCTTTATTGGCCACAATCTGCCACATGCCTGTCTTGTTCATATACCAGTAGGGCCTACTGATACATAATTAATTTACTGAACAAAATATTTGAAACACTAAATAGGCCTATACCGGTACTAAAGATATATTTATTTTAAAGTAAGATGCATGTAAGCCTCTAGGTGTAATTATTGTGTATTATTATGGCGATCTAAAATGTTACAACTATGATAAGCACATGTTACACTTCGTTCTTCTTCGGCCCTTGTATAGTCTGTACTTCGTTGGTCCTGTAATTTTAGCGTATAATAAACTGCAAGTAATTTCTTGGATTTGTCCTGTTGCAGTCTGTTTCTCCTTGTATCATACACATATAGGATCAATTTGAAAAAATGCGTTCAAGCTGTGTAGGACTTGAGGCTGGAATGCTCATAAATTTTGCGGCCAAGTTACTCCTGCCCGGAAAAAGCCTTTAGCACAACCGTTACCTATATGGGCAGTTAATGTTTTTGGAACAATGTCCTTTGCTAGTAAATGACCGGTATGAGAATTACAAGTCATGTGCCACAGATCAGAAATGCAGGCATTTTAATGAAAGCTCAATATGCAGCTAGGCTTACCATTATATTAGTTTCTATACAATCATAATAAAAACATTTGAAATCTAAAGCTACCTACTTTTAACGTTTTATACGTTTTATACTGTATTATACGTAGTTTTATACGTACGTAGGCCTATGTATAAAGCCTTTTAAGGCCTACGCGTATAATGCAAACCCTGCTGAGAACCTTTCCTACTTTTAAATAAAAACGCTAGGGCTAGGCCTAGTAGCATAGGGCTAGGCCTACCTAGGCCTAGACCTACCTCTATTACTCATACAGACCATTGCACTCACAGGAAGCCCAGGCCTAGAGAACCCATTAAAAATGTTGTTGGCCTAGTTTCCTAGACTATTTTGTTGTTGATGTAGGCCTAGACCCATAGCTTTGGCTTTACTCAAAGGTCACAGCACTGGCTTAGCTGAGCATCAATCTTAGGTGCAAAGGCCTAGCTAGGCCTAGGCCTAAGCTTAGCCCTAGCATCAATCTAGGTGCTAGGCCTAGCCTAGGCCTAGGCCTAAGCCAGGACCTTATCAACAACCTAACCTAATCTTACTTAGGCCTACCTGCATCCTTAAAATCCAAGTGGCAATAGGTCATGCACTTTAAGTAAACAAATTAGCTAGGGCTAGCCTAGGCTAAGACCGTTTTTTAAACGTTAAATAATAGGCAAAGACGACCACTTGACTTGCTAAAGGTCTAGTTGGCCCCAGGTACTCGTACTCGGCTAGCTAGGCCTAAACCTAAACAGACGCCATTTTGGTAATGGCACCCAGACGTGTTCTTTTGGCTAGCAAGATTGGTACAGAAAATCTCTTTGGGAGCCAATTTCAGATGCTTTTGGAGTCATAAACTAACACAAATCGGATAAATAACTGTTAAGCGATATGTTTAAAAGAGTACTCACCAGAATAGAGAAGAAACGGCGTTCAAACGCACACGTAACGTTCATAGTATCTCTCCTCCGATGGCAATTCAGAACGTAGTAGCAGCCGTCGTTTCAGATTTTCAGTTGTACTTTGACGCTCATTTATGACACCATTTCGGTGATTTTGCGAAATCTTAAGATGAAAAATGAGTTAAACGGGTGTTGTAGTAAGTGAATGTTAACTTTATTTCAGTAGATGCTTTACGATTTCATCGGATTTTATGGATTGTTCCAAACATTTATTGCATCAGTACCGCAGCGAAAACGTACAGCTTCGGCCATTTAGTATTTTTGATGACGTAACTGAACTGGGAGTCGTCTCGCTATCGCATGTTACCAAACGACAGCAACTAAACAAGATATTACAACATGCGACATTAAAGTCTGTATAAAAAATTAAGTATGTAATTTGATACCTTCGACTAATTAATGTACCACAATTCTATCAATTCTATTTCTGGATAATTTTCTTCAATCTGGTTACGATTTAAATATGGCTTTTAATTTGTCTTACGTTGGTTGTACTGTACACGTCGTGACACCCTCAGAAACCACAACCGTGGCGAAAAGACGAATTAAAATGTTTTATTATAATATAGGCAGGCAGCAATTAATTTGCTAAAACAATGTGAACAATTTATGGATTATGTTATCTTTACATGCAACTCGTTAAAAAGAAATGTATTTTTTCATAACATCAGAAAAATCATAATGCACACTGGCTCTCAATTCAAATGAGAAAATTTAGATAATTAATTCGGGTCATAACAGGTACCTACGGTATTTACTTTTAAAAATTGTAATTTCACAATATATAGCAAACACATACCTGCACATAGTACTTATTTTAATAGTCAATTTGTGAATTATTGTTCATCATTTTATGGATGAAAGAAAAGACTTATTTTGTTAACCCGGTTGTACCGATGTAAAATTCAGTTTTATTTGGTACTGTTACGCGACGTATCAAAAATAATTCTGAGCTTTTAAATTGTCATTGTTAAATCAATAATAACAAAAGAATAATAATATAAGAATATGGATTAGAACCATCAAGAACCACTCAACTTATTTGTTGGATCAATAACAAACATGTGAACTGTATAACCCCCTCACAACACACCTATAAGTTACTTATTGACAGAAATTGCACTTCAAACCAAAAATATAAATAGCATAAAAGGTTCCATTTCTGTAGGCCTACATCAGAGTTTTGTTTTGTTTAAAAAAATAAAAGATCTATAAAAAAACTACTAAAAACAAAAAAAAATTATAATCATCAAGACAATGTTTATAATTTTGTCAACAATTTGAATTAATATTTTCTATTTTGTAATGGTTGGTAGAGAAAGCCATAGGTAAATAACAGGTCAAATAAATGTACGTAATTTTAAAATTATTAATCATGAACCGTTGCTGGTTTATTTAGCATTTCATTTACACTAGGAAAACGCTTAAGTCCCGCCGCGTTGTTGGATGAGCGTATATGGTGCATTGAGCTGCCATGTGTTACGCGGATTTTCTGTTGTTCTGTGAAAAATTCATTACTTAGTCGAAGATTTTTTTAATTTAAATTAAATTAAATAAAAAATTAACTTAATTTTTTTAATTAAACTAAATAAAATAAAAAATTAACTTAATTTTTTAATTAATCGTATTTTTAAAAAGAAAAAAATCGTAAAATTGCAATTTTCATAAGAAATAATTATTCGATTGCGCTCAATTTAACACGAATATATTAATTCATGAAATGAAGGTTCTGTAAAAAAATCATTACAATAGGATAAAGCATGTAGGTGTTATAAGTCAAAGAATTGTTTAAAAAAAAAAAAAACCCGTAAAATTACGATTTTCATGAGAAATAATTTTTCGATTATGCTAAAATTTCACACGAATATCTTAATTCATAAAAATAAGGTTCTGTGAAAAAATCATTACAATCGGATAAAGCATGTAGGTGTTATAAGTCGAAGAAATGTTTTAAAAATCGAAAAAAATCGTAAAATTGCGTTTTTTATGAGAAAAAATTTCCCGATTACGCTCAAAAACGTGGCAGTTCTAAGTTCAGAGATTTCGAAGGCCTCCATAAAATTTCATCGCAATCGGAGTATCGGTTTAGCCGGAATCGTGTTAACAAACACACAAAAATACAAAAAAAAAAAAAAGAAAAAAAACATTCCGGATTTTTTTCTCCAGTGAAGTGAAATGGAATCTTCGCTTCGCTCGCTACGCTCGCTACGCTCATCCAACAAAGTCGAAGATTTTTTTTAATTAAATTAAAAAAATACAAAATTAGCATTATTTTTTAATTTTATTAATTTTAAAAAAAGAAAAAAATCGTAAAATTGCGATTTTTATAAGAAATAATTATTCGATTGCGCTCAAATTTTACAAAAATATATTAATTCATAAAATTAAGGTTCTATGAAAAATTCATTACAATAGGATAAGCATGTAGGTGTTATAAGTCAAAGACGTGTTTAAAAATAAAAAACCTGTAAAATTTCGATTTTCATGAGAAATAATTTTTCGATTGCGCTCAAATTTCACACGAATATCTTAATTCATAAAATTAAGGTTCTGTGAAAAAACCATTACAATCGAATTAAGCATGTAGGTGTTATAAGTCGAAGAACTATTTTAAAAATCGAAAAAATTCGTAAAATGGCGATTTTCATGAGAAATAATTTTCCGATTGCGCTCAAAAACGTGGCAGTTCTAAGTTCAGAGATTTCGAAGGTCTCCATAAAATTTCATCGCAATTGGAGTATCGGTTTAGCCGGAATCGTGTTAACAAACACACAATAATACAAACAGAAAAAAAAAAAAAAAAAAAAAAAAAAAAAAAAAAAAAAAAAAAAAAAAAAAAACATCGCGGATTTTTTTCTCCAGTGTAGTGAAATGGAATCTTCGCTTCGCTCGCTACGCTCGCTACGCTCATCCAATTATTGTGGAAGCCAACAAGGGCTTCTAAATATGTAAAATTTGTCATATTGTAGTATATCTTTATTTTAGGTTTAGCATGGTTTGCTATTTTACAAATTGTACAAAGGTCAATAGGACATATCCTACAAATTATTACAACATCCACCCACATGGTCACAACAAAAATTACACAAGTCACAAAATGAAATATACCCAAATTTTACATTTACATATTTTATCCAAAACACTGGTAAATGGAAAATACCTAAAATTAGTCTAGTATTCCAATTAGGCCTAGATGGTGATAGCAAAAATTACTCATGGAATAGCACAATTTGATATTTTACATATTTAAAAAAAAATAAGGTCAGTAGGCCTAATATAAAATATCCTTTATTATAAAATCCTAATAGCTATTTATTTAAAACCTATCCTATAAAATCAGTCTAGATCATCCCCAGAATATGTACAAAGCTAATGCCTTTGCGCTACAATGTTAGTTCATTGTGTGGAAGACTGTTCGTTAATCTCACTCCCAGGTGAAGAGAATTCTTGTCAAGTTTCTTCAGCCTGTGACATTCGATGAAGATTTTGTCAGCAGACCTGTACTTACCTTGTTACTAATGCTTGTTTGTTACCTAATGCTTGTTACTAATCAGGGGCGGACAAGCTGCCTCTTTTGGCCTGGTCCGGCCGGATCAGGCATATACTGCCTGGCGCTGCCCACCGTATACCGGTGAGCATAGATGCCGGCGAGTGTGAAGGAATCAGGGAAGCGGCTGTGTCTAGTCGTAGCCTACACACTTCGTAGGTGCTCCCTACGAACACACTTACACACACTTAGTCAGTCAACGGAGTCTTTATACTGTATAAGAACTACAGTATTTCGGTACTGCATTAAAAACTATAAAACACTCTAAACACCCTCTAAAAACCTTTTTTTAATTGCCTGTGGCGCTGTTGACCCCCGTGCCTGGCCTGCCCGGACTGGATTTTGTCCCCACTAATTAACTAGGAAAACGCTTAAGTCCCGCCGCGTTGTTGGATGAGCGTAATTGGTGCATTGAGCTGCCATGATTGTGTTATGAGGATTTTCTGTTGTTCTGTGACAAAATTATTACAAAGTCGAATAATTTTTTTAAATTAAATTAAAAAAATACAAAATTAACATTATTTTTTAATTTTTTTTAATTTTAAAAAAAGAAAAAAATCGTAAAATTGCGATTTTCATAAGAAATAATTATTCGATTGCGCTCAAATTTTACAAAAATATATTAATTCATAAAATTAAGGTTCTGTGAAAAATTCATTACAATAGGATAAAGTTTGTAGGTGTTATAAGTCAAAGACTTGTTTAAAAAAAGAAAAAACCTGTAAAATTTCGATTTTTATGAGAAATAATTTTTCGATTGCGCTCAAATTTCACACGAATATCTTAATTCATAAAATTAAGGTTCTGTGAAAAAACCATTACAATCGAATTAAGCATGTAGGTGTTATAAGTCGAAGAACTATTTTAAAAATCGAAAAAATTCGTAAAATGGCGATTTTCATGAGAAATAATTTTCCGATTGCGCTCAAAAACGTGGCAGTTCTAAGTTCAGAGATTTCGAAGGTCTCCATAAAATTTCATCGCAATTGGAGTATCGGTTTAGCCGGAATCGTGTTAACAAACACACAATAATACAAACAGAAAAAAAAAAAAAAAAAAAAAAAAAAAAAAAAAAAAACATCGCGGATTTTTTTCTCCAGTGTAGTGAAATGGAATCTTCGCTTCGCTCGCTACGCTCGCTACGCTCATCCAATGATTACGTATTTTTTTAACAAACATTAAACGAACATAAAATAAATGTAGGATTTTGCTTCTTTGCCTTTTAATTTACTTTATCTTATTTTATGTGTATAAAATGTAAAATTGTGCCATGTTTGGCATCAACAACTGATCGAAAACAAATTAAATATTACATAATATTAGTGATGTGAATTTACCGTAAATTTAAAACTCAAGTAATTTACCGGTAAAATTACCGAAAAACGGTAAAATTTTGATTTTAGCCATATTAAGCATATTAGCATTACGTAAATAGTTTTTGTGATGAGGAAGGTGTATATCAATTAAAAGAGCAAATTCACCCATATATTTATTTACTGTTCCATACAAAGAACAAACTAAACAATAATATATTAATTTAATTATCATTGTACGTTTGGTTAAATAAATAATTAAAAATAAAAATATTAATTAGATTTGAATTAATGATTTAGTCTACTCTGCTAATGAAATACCGTAGTGGAGTATGTCTAGGCACAGAAGAGCTCTTATTCAGATTTATTGATAGAATTTTTCCAAGTGTTAAAATTGACTTATTTCTATTGCATTCTTGTTGTGTAGGTTCTTATTAGTCTTTATAATTTAACGATGGAAAATTTAAAATTTAATTTGATTTTTTAAAGTGATATTTGACTTATTACTGCATTCTTGTTGTGTAGGTTATTATTAGTCTTTAGAATATAATGATGGAATTTTTGTAAAATTTTACCATTTTACCGACATGCTCGGTAAATTTACGGTAAATTCTCTGACCGGTAAATTTACCGACTCACATCACTACATAATATTAATGTCTATTGTAATGTAATTCACTTTCAGCCATTGATAATATGTTCATGAACAAATTTAATTAGGCATGTGTATGCATGAGTACTGTGTGCTCTCACTTCATTTCTAATAGATAGAAGCAATAATAAATATAATAACAGTATGTTCGTTAATTTTATTCCGCATGCTAGAAAATGCACAGTTTCCAAACTGCACTAGTAACTTGCTTCGAAACAGTGTAAAAGCGCAACCGCTAGCGTTTGCCTCTCTCGAAATGTAACTGCTGTCTACAGTATTTTCTGGAAGCTTATCGCCTCTCCAATGTCACTTGTATTAGCGAGGCCAGGGGTTGGGGAAGAAAAGGTAGTAGGGTTAAATACAATACATTACACACAACACACAACTATTAACTCAATTTAAAATTACCTCAATCCTTGATGCGTTTAGACCTTTTAGGACTCATCAAGGACTGACTGAGTGGAGGAATTTAAAAGTAAATAAATAAATAAATACACATTTATTAGGGTTGGGATTCGATTATATATTCAAAATCGATGTCAAACCAATAATTTTGACATCACATCGAAAAAAAATTCAACATCAAAATTTATTTGACATTGAAAAAAATCAGCATTTAAAAAAAATTCTTTTTGTTTTTTTATGTAAAAATAGGAAATGTTAAAATGCAAAAAGTAAAATATATGGTTTTTATGGTTCCAAAATCGATTTTTCTAAAAAAAAAAAAAATTAAGATGCCAAATTGATGTAGAATCAAAGCCAATTTTGCTCCGACATCGATGTCGAATCGAATAATCGATGTCAAGTCCCAACCCCAACATTTATTTATTTAAAATTTAAAAAAAAAATTTTTTGGCTATTTTATATAAGGTTAAACAGAAGTAACATTAATAATTACGAAGTAATACGCATTGCTCTCAACATGTTTATATGAAAATGTATTTATTTACGTATTTTGGTAATCTTTTTAAATACATTTATGTCAATGGCATTTACAAATATAGTACTATTAAAATTGTTGTGTACAGTTTGAAATGTGTCGTAAAATTTTCCATAACATAGAAGCGCATATTAACATTTTATTTGTCGTAATAAAAATATACTTTTCAATTATCATTAACATTGCGATATGTACAAAGGCCTAGTTAAGACTTTGTGCAAATAACCTAATTATTTATTTACATACGGAGAAGTCTTTTATTGATATATTGTGTTCTTCTCGGCAATCGGGTCGCAAAACCTGAACACAGGAACACTTAACGCTATTTACAACACAGGCACTCGTACTCTTATCCCTATTTACTTAAGAAGCAGAAGGCGCCTTGAAACTAGGCAAGGACCCAGAGCATTGTGAGTACTTTGTTCCATTCAAGTCCATGTTTGGTTAAGCTCAAATTACACCTTCATTTTGACTACAATAGTATGGCACCATTCTAGTACCGACACGACGATCATTTCTTTTGATATTTATGGTTAAATAAATATTCATCATTGTTATGTTGTCAATTACTGATTAGAACCTCTTTAAAATAATGTTTTCTTTTGTGTTACTGTTACTGGTAAAACAAAATTACCAAGAACTATAATAAAATAAAACAATGTAACTCTTTCCACTTTAATCTTTTTGGAGAAGGGTTGACAGGTTGGGAAAGCAAAGAGAATATAATCCAAGCCTGAAGGGCTGGGGGCGACAAAACTTTCCACCTGCAGATGACAACGAATAAAACGATTATATATTATTTTATAATAAAAAATAAACATAACCTAATTGACGTCCAAACATTTTATTTCTATCCGTAGACACACCCTACCAAGAGTTTTCTTCGTCAATAAAAGAGAGCGTTTATCAAAGGTGATTTGTTGTGTGCGATTTGATTGTGATTTGTTGTTTCCAAAATTGAAAACTCCAAACTATCAATTGAAATTTTTGTATGGAATTCCATAATCAATTTTCAACGTAGGCAATATGTATAAGGCTTTTAAAAGGTAATATAACCTTGAACTGATGGTAGTTTTACTATACCTGCTACTAATAATAATACACAATGAATAATAAATAGATAGTACTGTATTTACGTGCATATAGGCCGCAGGTATATATTTTGAAAAATCAAATTTAAAAGGAGAGATGCAGTCATTATGCACTGGTATTTGTTAATATGAAGTTAGGTATGTACTTTTTAAAATTTGAGTTATCATCTGAGGGTGCGGCCTATAATCGTGTAAATACATACAGTGCAATAAAATATACTAATTTGATAATAAGATGCAAAATGTCAGGACGTTCATAAAACTATGGAACGTTAAAGAAACAGCTCAACAAAGAAGCTCTAGAAAACAATGAAAAAAACAATAGATTCAGAGAGCATTCAGAAAACAAATTTTACTGGCTCTATGTAAGCATGATATAATATATTGAAATGAGCTGGCCTTTCAAGTTATCCATCTATATTTGCAGAAAACAAATGCAGACAGACTTTGGCTCAGTACTTGGTGTTGCTTACCCTGCGAGTGTGACAACGAATCAAATATTTACAAACTTGAACGTTATTAAAGAGAAACAGAGCGAGTGCAAAGAAGTCGTAGTTACACAAGCGTAGCACCATAATAAATGGATAGAGTGAGAGTGAAACCACAGTTTTCAGAACTAGAGTGAAAATGTAGGCTTCCAATCACTGTAATAGGTAAAATGTTGATTCTTCACAAATTGTTTTATGTAGGTCTTATCATTATGAAATATTTATATCATTGATAATTTTAAATTTTCTTTAAAATTAGGTGTCATAGTAGGTATTTATACCGATTGATTGCCATTGGTAATGATTAATGAATGACCACTTGTGCATTGTCTGAGTTTGCAATAAAATTAATGCCCAATGGAAATACATACATTTTTGCTTCCATATTAATATTGTAGCCTATTCGTTCGTTTGTAGTTTATACAATCATGATCAAGTGTTTTCAATACTATTACAAATAAAATGTACCGTATATGACCGACAGATACAAGTTTGTTATGCCCTCTCATAGTAGACAATGAAATATGGAGGGCAACAACTATTATTTTATATTCGTATAGACTGGAGAAGGGTTGACAGGTTGGGAAAGCATAGAGAACATAAAACCCAGCCTGAAGGGCTGGGGGCGACAAAACTTTTCACCTGCTGATGACAACTGCAGCTAATTTAAAGTTGTTTGTTACCTTAATCCACGACGCGTCAACCCTTCTCCAGTCTATACTAAACTAGCCGATTGGCCTTTTCCTAATTGTAATTATTTTATATTCGTTATATTAGTTGAAGTTTAGGCAAATAGAATTGAATAACACCATGCAAAACAAAACATTATTGTAAAATGTGATGTACAATGACTGACTGCAAAGAGTGCCCATAAAATCTAGTTGAGTACTTGGTACAGTACTTGACTCTTTGTCACGCTGCTTCTAAAAGCCGGAATTTTAATCTTGCTCAATTTGTGACAGAATTACATAGCAAAACTATTCAAACAAAAGGTCACAAATAGTAGAATATAAATACTAATACACTCTTGCATGAATACAAGGTTTAATAATTTTAATTTAAAAGCAAAGGTTTAAAGTCCATATATCAACTTATCATATCTGCTACTCTATACTTATTTCAAGTACTTAGAATAACGATTGTTAGAATAACGATTGTGCTCAGGTATATCTTTTAATTAAGGCAAATTCAATCCCGAAAAAAAGGTTAACGGGATTTTAAACTGAATTTAGATTTTTACGAATACGTAACTACACGCCAAAAAACAACATTGAGTGAGAAGCATCAATAGAAGTAAATCATGCAATCTAAAACGGGATTTTCATTATTACTACAAAGTTAATGTAGTATCTGCAACAAACTATGTACATTTCACATTTATTTATTAGCGCATATTTAAATAACGTCATATTAAAGAAAGTTATAAACAATGATTGGTCCACAAGACATTGTTACTGTGCAGTCATTTTTCTGTTACTAATAATATGGCAAATAAAACCAGTTTCTTTGTAAACATTGGTCGAAAAAATGTGCTACTACCTAAAAGAAAAGAAAAAGTTATCACAAGGAAGAACTAGCACAACTTTAGATAAACAATATAAATTTACCACAATTTGAGGTCAAGTTTATCACTTTTTTACAGTATAAAATCTGGCATTAGAAAACATAAGTTTCTGTACAAAACAGAGCAATAACGAAGGATGGGCAGAGATATCGATATGTGGGAATAATGTCAATATTGATATCTGAACTTGATGGATAAACAAAAAGCCAATTTTTTTATTGTGTTTTTGGCACTAATGATAAAATTTCAGTCTATCAATATCGAATTTTCCCGCGATATCCAATATCGACTGATGTTCCTACCCATCACTAGTAGTAACGGCTTTCCAAACTTGGACAATACTCAAAACGGACTGAGCCGCTCGGAAATCTATTTACTTCGTGGTGCGTGAGAGTCTGTTGTCAAGTTAATCAACGTTTATTGTATAAAATACGGCATTTTAAAACGTAGTTAAAATCAAACGGCCTTCGTTCGAATCGAGCCGTTCAAAACTCAATCTCCTCCATGGTGCGCGAGAGTCTGTTGTTGTCTATGCGTCTGCGCTGGCTTCTGCGCACGGCGTCCGCGCGTCTGTACGGTTCACTCTTGAGTCCGAGCAAGATGTCTTCCAGCGCTCCGTTGTAGACATCGTCTTGATGAAGCAGTTTCTTCTCCTGGACCTGGCGCGTCTTATTCTTCAGTTCATTGATCACAGCATCCTAGAGGAGCCGGACAAACGAGTTAGTGCCTAGGCTAGCAAGCAACGTGCTCAATCTGGCAAGGAGAATACAATCATATTGACAAGGTAATAGTCACAAAATTTAAAAAAAAAATGATTTTGGTAGTCCCACAAGCTGCTTACATGTAAGGAATATAATAGACTGATACAGTATTACTGATCAGAAGTTCAACCATTATAAATGCTGGGTGTAGTTAGGCGATAGGATGGGAAGGACACGGCTGCAATTTACGTCAACAATGTCAGTATTTAAAGACTTGATTGGACAACTTGTGAAGTACCCTATTGCCGTCAAAAACATGGATACAGACCCACTTGAATCACATTTAATTAACAAACGGAAACAGTAAAAAGACGAGTCATTAAATATAGCCATTCACAATGAAATGCTAAGATTATCATATTATGGTTATATCACATAGTAATAGCATACATCTAGGTAAGACCAGATGGGACCGAATACGGAATGAGGATATTTGCGATCAAGGAATTTAATGGAGCGGCTTGTAGAGTGAAGATTTAAGTTGTTCGGACAAAAGGATGGACAGAGGGAAATTACTGAGAAGAATGATGGATTTTCACCAGGGGGAGGTGTCCCGAGGGAACAGCGAAGAGGAGACTGGAATGTGGGGAAAAGGGAAGAGTGAGGCCAGAGAGAAGAAGATGGAGAGGATCTAATGCAGAGTTGAACTTGGCAATACTAATTCTCACCCACCATGTACTCAGTACTGGTGTAGGCACATGTGTACTCAACAGATGGTTAGCATCAATATCAAATCAACATATGATGAAAAGAAAATAATCTTTAACAAACAGTATTTTTCAGCCACTTGGAGTTTGTTGCAAAGACTTTGAACTGTTTTATTGAGTCCAGCATAGAAATTAAAAAACAGTTTTTGAATAGGATGGACGTTAAGGCTATTCTAAGGCACTCTTACTGATATTTTGAAAGTCAAAAGAAAATGGCTGAAAGCTGGTTGAATGAAAGAAGAACTTGAATAAAAAAGGGATAGAAAAAAATATATGGGACAATACAGTAGCTCCTTTTTGGCCATTAGATGCAGTCAATAAGAAAATGAAAGTCCTGGGTGCAATACTAAAACAAAAACTCTTTTTTTCTTTTTTTATTCAAGTTCCTCTTTCATTCAACCAACTTTCAGCCATTTTCCTTTGACTTTCAAAATTTAAGTAAGAGTGCTATGGAATAGCCTTAAATAAAATAAATAAATGAACCCATCACCCGCGACTGTTACCTTGTGCCACATCAATCATAAGGGTCTGGCACAGATATGGCTTCTTCATAATTATGTCATCTCTCCATACATGCAGTTGAGTAATGCACAATGTGGGGGTGGAACAGATGACATCGGGTAGTAAAATGTGAATTCGGTTCCAGACCCTCTCGGATACGTCAAAGTCCAAATGGAGCAATTTCATAGTGTACCCTTGTACAAATACACTACTTCATAAGCAGTTGGGTCTAACTACAAAAACTCTATCACACAACAATTCAACTAATTAAATTGAACTACGGCAAATGTAACCACAGTTTGTCTTTCGGACATGAATAAATTAAAACCGTGTACATTTATATAAATGAAAAAGTCGGCCCCATGGAAACTACCCAGCATCCAATTTTTAAGAACACATTTTTATTCATTTCATTAATCGGGAAACACTCCCGTAGGTTAATTGATCTTTGTGTTAATCAACCCAGAAATAAAAACATTCGTCTCAGCTGAGTATTGAACTCTCCCGATTGCCGGACAGACGCTTTTATCTCTAAGCCATCGAGACAGATGCTCCCAATAATCCAGTGAACCAAGCGGGAGACCTGGGCTTGATACCTGGCCGACATCTTCTCATATGCACATATTGACATATTTATTTCATCATGTGTCTTGATAACTATTAAAGGTAGGACTCTTGTATCTTGCTGTCAGTGCCCCTTTCAGCGTTGCACAGTTGGGTGATAATGGATATTTATTATTTTTATTTTTAGATTGATTTACATATTAAATAAATTTAGCACTGAGCACTGAGGGAGTTCCTTCTCAATGAATGATTTTATTCTGTACAAGATTTGTTAAATTTTAAGTGTGCCAATTCTAGAATTGTTTAGAACTCTGTTAATCTTAAGTGTTTTGATTACAATAATTTTGATGTATTAGTATTGTAAGGCCTGCTCGCTTGTAGCCTATTGTGGTTTAATTTTATACATGGTTGATACCATTTTATTTTTTGTTATCACTTGTTGTTATTGTTATATATTGCTCTAGTATGTATGTTTTCAGGTTGATGACTGTATATATAGTTAAATTGTATAGTCCATATGTTTTAGATTGTCGGTTTGACAAATCCCATAGTGGTAGATGTGTTTAAATACCACAAAAACTAGTCTGAAGGATGCAAATAAAATTAAATTGAATTTTATTGAATTAGCTGTAAGGTTGTTTCTGTGACCACAACATTTTCATTCATTAACATTTTCAGTGTTCTAGTCTGTTATTTTGTTGTTTATTTTAACAAAAAAATACCTGATAAAGGTTTGAATCCTTGGTATGGATTTGAGTAATGTATGAATTCAGGTAGCCCGACATCCCTTGTAAATGCATTGCACTGTTTTCTTTTGTTTAGTGTTGTTTTTATTCACACGTACATGTAAAAAGGGTATTTCAATTTTTTGAAATAAATTTTGAAAAAAATAAAAACATATTTTATGTAGGGCTCTACATGTAACTAATACGTAATGTCATTTGTAGAATTGGAATAATATATTATATCAATTAATTCACCTATACCGTATTCTCAACTTAAAAACAAGAAATTTTAAAAAAAAGTCTTCAATTTAAAATCTATCTTCTATTCTCCACAGTACGAACATATTAGAATTTCATTTATCCTTGTGTCTTGTTGGTCTAGTGGTTAGTGTTTCCGCTTCCATTACAGAAGGTCTTGGGCTCAAATCCCACTTAAAGGTAATAGATTCTAATATGAACTTAAATTTATTAATTCTTGGGTTTTATGAGGAAATGAGGGCTTTATAAAGCCGTCCTAGCAACAAAGCACATAATAAATTCTAAAAATTGTTCTCAATTAGGTAGCTTTGTTGATGCTAGTGTCGCCGGCGGGTACCCAACCATTTGGTAGCCATTGTTCACTCGTCGATGGTGTCTGCTTGGTCTGTTATAAATTTAAGTCCTTCGCTGTAAATCAGTTCTGTGACTGAGTGAATTTATTTAAGATAAGAGGAGGAAGGCTCTAAAAGAAAGTAAAGCTCACAGTCATAGAGAATGCTACACTAGAAGGTTATTGGAATACATCTGTGTGAGGTCCCTAGGTGGCCTGCCCTGTTAAATCAGAGAACTGGATCAGGTTGAGTAACAGACAACCAAACGCCATGGTCACATCGACTGAAAACTGATGTTATGTTATTATTCGTATTAGCCGTCTTCCTCTTATGAAGAATTACTCACAGATCTTGATGGCATACGTTGAACAAAACATCAATAGCAATAAAAGGTTCTTACGTAAATTATATTACTTAAGGGGGTATTACACTGAGACTACAGTCAGTCTATGATCGGCGCCAATTGCAATCTAGGTTCGAAGTCGGAGTCGTTAGCCTATTACACGGAGATCGGAGAAAACATGCCCACCCAAATGACCACATCTAGATAGAGTTAGATTCAAGTAGATAGTTGCCCATCTACAAGGCGGTGACTTTCATAATTTCAATGGCTGCATCAAGGAGGTGAATTTTTATTGGCTGTTTAAGAGTCAGGTGGCACACAGTTGGAACGGACCAGGAATAGACAGAGAAAATAGAGAATTTTCTCAACTGCTCACTGCAGTTGCAGGTTGGGTTTTTATGGTACTTCACATGCGCACCATTCCGCTCGCTTCTGATATAACCAAAAACTGTCGTCAGTTGGCGGCAACCCCAGTGTAATACCCCTTTTACTGAAGACATAGCTTACTTCAGTGTTACCAACTAAAAACAAACCTGTTAATTCATGACAACATAATAATTAATTAGTACATATTAGTGAATACAGTTTTGAATGTTTACTAAACATTAAGCAATTAACATGTAATTATAATGACTGTTAGAATGGCAACTACAGTAGTCCCCCTTTAATTCAAGTTCAAAAAGATCCAAAAATGCTGGTTACAAATTTGAATGAAAAGACATTTAACATTAGTACTACTCTTCTGAGTTTCAATTATAGAGGGTTTACTGTATAAAGAATTACAAAAGAACTTCAACCAACACCATATTTTGAGTCTACTCTTACCGTTAGGGGGTTGGTATCAGTTTCACTTGGGAAACAGTGTCATGGATGTGTCATGACATGGATGTCTCACGGATAGGATGTCTCATGGACATGGACGTCTCACGGATAGCATGTGTCATGGACATGGACGTCTCACGGATAGGATGTGTCATGGACATGGACGTCTCACGGATAGCATGTGTCATGGACATGGACGTCTCACGGATAGCATGTGTCATGGACATGGACGTCTCACGGATAGCATGTGGACATGGAAGGGTTTGTCAAGTGTGTTTTAGCTGCTCCATCGAAAGAATGCAGATGCTAGCGGCATCGGCGGGGCCGAGCGGGCCAATGAGCGATCAGTATTTCATCAGCTAGAACTAGCCCGCCGGTGACGTCACCATCTGCATTCTTTTGATGGAGCAACTATAGCACCAGCCGTAAAGTAATAAGGCAGTTCAACAATCAACCTGAGTTTAATTAAGCATTAAAAGAATGGATACATGCCACATAGCGAAAGCAAGCGCATCGCGTCACACACCACCGTTACACAGAAAGCAAAAAAGCAGCCAAGCGTGCGTGGAAAAACAGAACGAAGGAATATGATTTATCTCTTTTGCTTAGTGAAAAAAAATATAATCATAGAATACGCACACAAAACAACAAGAGCCCACATACAGCCGAGATAATACACAAGAATAGACTAGCGTTTAATATACGATGCAGTTTAGTTTAGTTTGACCGTACTAGTAGTGATTGACAATATTTTGTGCTACCCGGGAGAAAGAAGACACTTACTATCTCGTCATACGCCGGCCTCCACTCTCTCTAGATGGCGGTGTATTAAGCTCTCCTTGTTGTTAACCCACTTCGAAATCATAAGAAAAGAAATTAAAAGATTTATAAGGGAAAATAAAATAACGTAAGTCAAATTGTGCACATGGTTGATATAGTGCATAGCATAGCTAAAGTTGATAAATCATATTTTACAACTAACATGCGGAAAATCTATATTAATGGCAAAACCAGTTATTAATTATGTTTCTGACTTGCTGATAAAAGTTTAACAACGATAATAATTAATAATAGTATTACGAAATAAATAAAATACATTAAAAGTAGAGGTGTGCGAATAACAGATTTTTACTTAAAATCAAATAGTAATAAAGAGATCAAACATTTGAACAGTGTTATTATCATTTTGACTATCTGCATTTAATAAATTGACTTATTATTTATTAAGATTTCAAATCTAATTCGAGATGCAAGTGTTGGAACTTTCCGATTGAGATAACACCGTAAACACACTGCAAGTAGTGTTGAGAAATAGAGTTTCCTGCTAGTGCACATGATTTCTAAATTTAGGCTGTGTTCTGCATGGTTGAACTACTTGTTTAAATTCGAATATAGGTTGTAGTTTAGTTTCGAATCGAGTTTGAACACGATATGTTCGTTCAAATTTGTATTTTCGAGTACTCGCACACCTCTAATTAATAGTGTGGACTAAGATAAAAACAAAATAAACAATTTAACTTTGCTGAAGCAGCACAACAGGCACTCGTTAGTTACAGAATTTGTGAAAATGTTTACCAAAAGACGTAGCGTAGAGTGCCGAGTTTATGTTAATTAACCACACAAAAATGGGAAAGCAGACACGAGCTTAGAAATATTGAGAGGTTTAAAGTTTTATATCAATCGTTGGTTTACGTAGCCTTCATGCCCTGCTCAATGACAATGTATGTAGCACCAATAAAGCAAAGATAATGTAAGAGATCATCCACAACAACTGGCCCCAGACAATAAATAAATGCGTACTGTAATAACAAGACACAAACAGTATCACAAAGTAACTGAAACTGAAGCAGTCTACTTAGGGCTAATAATAACATTTAGACCGGACAATACTATTCTGGTTGAAGCATCCAAGTATATAATAAAACCACCGACTGACCCATTCAAGTGTAGTGAGCTTTTAGGGGTTCCACAACAACAAAATTTGAAAAGAAAATCATGTGAATTGGCTGTCTAGTATGAATTCTATTCATGATCCAAAATAGTGGTGAAGAACAAAACAGACATTTAAAAAAATCTAGTAATTTCAAAATAGGCCACCAGCTAACACGTTCAATTTAGAAACCACATAAATGTTTCACATAAAACAAAAATCAGAAAGAAAGAAGACAGAAATAAAATAAAAAAGCTGCATTAAATAATTTGCCAAAAATTCCTAAATATCCCCCCCCCCAAGAAGAACCCTAAAGGTCGAAAGACCAAGGCCAAAAGGGCCGAAATGATTTTGGACAATTGTGTTTGTATTATATATTTAAGTCTATTAGTCTCACACAGCCACTTACAATTTTCAGGTAAACTGCTGGACTCCTTCCCAATCACTCATTCACTATTTCTAATCTATTGTATTACCGGTATATACCTGGATACTTCGTAATTTCAACAGCATTAATAATGTAAGTTGTAGCACTTATCATATTAGAATGCCGTCACAAATATTAACACAAATAAAACAAGTGGACATAAAAAAACGAAAACCAGGACATTGCATAGTACGTACACGCACAAAAATAGCTGCACGCATCTGGATACAGTTAGGAGCGTGCCACACCATCACATTATGTTGACACATTTTGAATAAATAATAATATCCTATACTGGTAGTACGCCTAAATGGTGTTGAATTGATTGAGGATAGTGTTTGTTAATAATCGTACAAAATTGTGTTCATTTTACTAATATCGACTGTTAGCTACTGTATGTATTTTCGTATTTGCATATGCAGCAAATAATGGTAGGCCAAATAGAAGAAAAATAAATTAAGTGGTGTCTCATCTATTCTTCTCCAAATAAACATTAAAAATTGCTTTTAATGACTACTGATATTGAACCAATTGCAGATGGGGGTATCATTAGGGGTACTATTAGATAAAACATTATTAATTGTTATGAATTAACTCACATTGAGGTATAAATTTGATTTCAAACCACTTACAGTAAGTATTTTGTTCAAGATATAGAAATGGAGTTTAAGTTTACGGAACTTACATAGTACATAGTTATGTAAGCACATTAGTATTTAATTGCCTTAATAATAAGCAACTTAGTTACATAATTCACATAATTTATAAGCAAAACATAGCATGCCTCGGGTTTTCAACGTGTTACACGTTGTGAATCACGTACAGGTCGGCGTTAACCTGCGGAAAGCAACTGGAGAAGTCGTGCCAGTCGCAGTAGCTTATCCCTACCTGTTGTTTCTTTTGGTTCAGCTTGTTACGCTTCACCACGTCCTCCGGGAGGCTTGTTCATCGCAGCGATCGCCGCGAGTTCGAGTCGTCTTCGCTGCTCGTTTTCTAGGTCGGCCGTCTAAACACGAACAAGCAAAGTAAATAATATTAGTGTCAAATACGTACATGCAAGTGACACAAGTGCTCAACCTAAATGTATGTAATGTGCATGTCGAACGGTGAATAAACCACTCTACTCAGTATTATTTTATATCACATAATATTAAGAAAGTTGTATGAGCTCGGTCAACTTTTTTAAAATGTTAAATTAAATGCCCATTTAAATATTAAAGTTTTTTTTAGTGAGAATGTATTTGGCCAACTTGTATTTTGAACTTTAAAGATAGGCCCTACCTCCAGGCCTGAAAACAAAACTGTGCCAACAGGAATGGTCCATTCCGAATGGAACAAGCGCAAATCCCATTGGAATTCTTGGATGAGTCTTGGGTGCAAACAAGAAGAGGAGAAAAAAATTGTTCCATTTTTTTTAAATTTGTAGTTCAAAATTTGTTTTTTAAATCTTGTTTATCACACGACTAGTATGAATTCTAATTTGATCCAAAATACAAAACGGTGAAAAGGAATAAAACAGTGAGAAATGTTGAAAATCTCAGTAATTTAATAAAAGGCAAACAGGCTCATTTTTTTTTAACCACAAAAATGTTACACATATGAAAGAAAAAGAAAAGAAAGATATTAACTTTCCAGCCAAGCATAGTTATTTAAAACTAATGGGCTACGTCAAATTCAAAATTTACAAATTTTTAAAAATATTTCCCCCCAAAAAAGTATTAAAATTATCAGAAAAAATAACTATTTCATATTGAACCCTACAAACCTGAATTTCTTAAACAAATTAAATGGTACTCCAATGGGTCAATACACAAGACGGGATTTCCGTAAATACTGACCTTGAAAGCGCGCGAGAACCGCACTAGTAGCGAGAAGAAGGTGTTTGCGTCTATCGTGGTGGCGGCCTCGCCGAAGTATTCCACGCAGTCTTTGAACGAGTCCTGTGCGGACTTGGCATCGGCTCTGAGTCGCCGTAGCTTCTCCTCCGAGTTGGCCAGGAAGTCGCGCAGCACGACGTTGTGTTTCTCCCGTCCGGAGCGGAGTTCCACTTCCTTCTTTACGAGCTCCATCCCCTTCTCCAGCTCATGCACGTCCGTCACGATGTTCTCCAGGGACACTGCACGGAGGGAGTAAGAACACTTAAAACAATTTAAATACCGTATTGTGCCGAATATAATAAAATAATAACTTTGGTCAGATTTAAAAATTTAAAATTAAATTAAAAAAAATTAGAAATTAAAAAAAAATAAAAAAAGGAATATTTAACAAAATATTTTTATTTTACGCGCAGTTATTCCTACGGTCTATTTCCGCGGAGCTTGTGCTAACGTCGTTTTTCCCGCGGCCTACTAACGAGGAGCCCGTAATGACGTAGCGCTATCTCTATGCAGACCGGTTCTTATCACACAGTCATCTGTTCTGCACCACACTTCACTCAACAGTAGGTCTGGAGATAGTCGCGTCCTCCGTGCCTGCCTTATTGTTGGCGCAGCACCAGACAGAAGCAGTGAACTACACGTATTTTCTTGTCACCAGGCGCTGTAACTTGGTATTTGAAATGGTACGTAAAAATGACTATGCTCGCATATAGGCCAAAAATAATGAATAAAAGGTCGGCCTATATTCGGTACAATACAGTAATAAATGTTAAAAAACTGTCAATCAACATTTTTACAGATAAAGCCACAGGGCACTTAGGCAAACCTGATCTAGATGGGTTGTCAGATCACTGCGGGTTTGTATCTGCAAGGTGACATATTCCTTCAGATCACAGGTTACTTTTTGGACAGACAGACCTATTGGTCACACAACATAGGTAGTTAAAATTCCAAACAAATTTGGTAAATTATTGTGTGCTACACTCGTCTCTCTCACAGATCACCAGATCACTGATCCGGGTTGGTGAGCTGAGATCACAGATCGGGTAATTGTAAGCTGGCAGGTTGATCAGATGAAGTTTGGTAAGGCCAGGTTGGGATCCAAAGTGATTGAATCAGGTTTGAAAATCAACCCCTTTTATGTCAAACTTTTAAACTTTGAATTCCCTCACAAAATCCCACTCGAGGTCCTGCAACATTAGTAGCTTTCAAGATATTTTGCAAACATTTGTTAAAAAGTCAAAGATTAGCTAACAAATAGTAATATTCAAAATGCATATCTATCTATTCTTTTCTTCTACAATGCACCAGCAATTCAAAAGTGACAACATAGTTATACCATACATATAGTACTAACTACAGTGGAACCTCGCTCTAACGATTTTTAAGGGACTGAGTTAAAAAAATCTTGCAGGCGGGAAATCGTTCCGAGGATCACACAAAAATTTGAATTTTACAGTACGCAGTCTATTTTATTGGTGTAGCGCCTATTCATGCGTCAGCTGGTAGCGATCGGTACTGGTAAGTACGTCTGCGCAGGTCCCGAGTTCCGTGTGATGACGCAAGACGCGACGTGTCAGTCCGACCTACACGGAGAGCTGTGAGATAGCACTTTCCCGCTCCACTGTCTCACTATACGCCTTCTGCGCAGTGCGCCTGCGCCGCGTCAGTCTGGTAGACAGAGCTGTCAAGACAGGCTCACTCTTCTCTCGACTCTTTGCCTGCTGCGCAGTGCTGGCAGCCCGCTCAGCTTGGTCAATGCACTCGGGCGGGAGTCGAGTGCGTAATATTTTACGTAAATGTTACGTTTTTCTTTCTGTTTTTTCGAGTCGTTGCAGCGGAGTAATAACTAATGCAATTTTGATCAGGCAACTTACAAATTCATCGTTCGAGGCGAGAAATCGTTATTTTTGGCGCTTTAAAAAACGTTAAGGCGGGAAAATTTAACATTGCTTAAATGGGAAAAAGAAGGGACTTGGTGAAATCATCGTTGGGAACGGGAAATCGTTGCAGCCGTGATCGTTGGACCGAAGTTCCACTGTAGTACATACGGTACACAATAAATAAATAGTTTGTACAAGTTAACAGCTCCGTAAACTAGTAGTCAAGACATACTATGCATATAGTAACACTTACCAATGGCAGCTTTGTCAATGTACATGAGCTCTGAATCAAAGTTCAGTAGTTCGGGGAATTTCTGTCGTATCGTATCCACAATATAATGCAGCAAACACATTCGCTTGTCCGTAGACTTGGTGTCCAACAAAGTGTCCAGACTCTGCAGCTTGAACCCGTACGCAGGTCCGCGCTTACTAGAGTTCAAATAGTTCCCGAACGCGAGCACAACTTCCAACACTTTACGCAGCTTCTTGGAGCTCTTCACCGAGCTCGAGGACGAGATTATGGCGTGAACTTGGGGCGTGATGAGGTGGAGGTTGTCGAAGAAGTTGCCGATGTAGCTCATGATGGTCAGCTTGGCGAGGATTCGTTCGACCTTGCCGAGCTGCATCAGGAACTTGTCTTCTTCCGTCAGCAGGTTGACGTTCTTCTTGGAACCGACGTACTCGCGGTAGGCCTTTGTCTAAAACACACGGACATGGTTTACGTATTCGTCTCGTTTGAAATACAATTTACAACATGTAAAACTTGTCTGTTTTGCTAAGACTTTATATCTAGGACTTAAGTGTAGAGCAGTAGGGCCAATATCAACTCTACTAATAATTAAAATACTAATATAACAACTATAAAGTAACCATCAACTTACCTACTTGTCTCACACTTTTATTCCAACTTACCTAATAAAAATTACAACTTCCACATAAACTATGCCTTTGCTTCAAGCATGGAATAGACCTATCAATATCCAATGTTTATGCATGGATACAATAAATATTAAATAGAGCCTAGAGCACACAGTAAAATAAAGTTACTTACTTCACAGATATAATATAGAATAATAATATAGGAGATGCTAGTTGGAATAATATCATTAAACATTAAAACATCCATCGACGGTACTTAATTGGTCACTCATAAACACCACACACTCAATTACCCTTTCATTCAACTCATTAGACAGCTGTTACCATTTAATACAAGTCCAAGGGACCCTAGATACTCCAGATTAAATAAGATTTTTTGAAAATAAAACCAATTTAAAATTGAGCCCTATACCAAAAGCATCTGTAGGGACTAGACGATGAGAATTAGATAGTTCTGCACATTCTAGGTTGTCACGTACTATGCAGTACCGGTACCGTTTCATTGAGCATAAATCAACGATTTTCGAAATCACCAACGCCCTCTATACCGCGCACGCAAAGCATTATGGGAGAAAGGCATTTACATGCTAAATGCCATATGCTCGGATGTGTGGAGAACTGCGTTTCCAACAATGGCACAATCCTAATGCGCAGTTAATTCTGAAAATGGTCTATTGCACAATCATTGGGTTCATTTTGATCAGATTCTGCAAACTAGATGAATATGCACTGTACATTATTTATTCAGGTCTACCCTACACAAAAAACTCAAATGTAATGTAACTACGATGGACATACCTCTTGGTCTGAAGGCACCATCCTTTGAAGAATCTCCACGTTCTCTAGCGACAACTGCTTCAAATCCAACGAGTTGACGGATTCAATGACTTTATCAATGGGCATCTCCAGTTTTCGCCGAGAAATTGCTGCGAAAGAAAGAATAAGCAGCTTTTTAGCAAAATCTTCAGCGTTTGCAGAATGTTTTGTTTCTTCCACATGAATTCAGATTAAACTAAATATTGACTTCAAAATAAACATTTAATTCACAATTATTATTTTTGGGTTCTGAACCAAGGTCTAGGACTGTCAACAAACTGCAATGAATTAAATTTAAATTGCAGTAGGATTTTCATACTTCCAGGATATGTAGCCTACTAATTTGTTTTATCAAACATAAAATATCTCCACTGATAATTTTTTACCTTTTTGTCCAGAATTATTTCAGAAGAAAAAAACTAAAAAAAGTACAAAATCTAATTTGTAATCATGGCTAAGATAACATAAATTTGTCCTCTAGAATAGCCGTAGTGCATAAGTATCAGACGTTAAGCAATACAATTAATCAATTAATAACATAAATTTGAGGGTATATTTAGAAGCATTTTCAAGTCAATATTTTGAATATGTTTAATTATTTTTTCTAAGTAACATTTTAAAATACTTTTTATTTTGAAAATAACTTGTAATTCAGTTCACAGGGTGAAAGAGTTCCACAGAAACCACCCTACCGATATTCCTGAGTCGCGTGTGCTCGAGTAGGGAGACGTTCTCAGGCTTCTTGAAGCGCTTGCTGGGGAAAGAGTTGAGTCCGTCGACCTCTGAAGTTCCGTTGCTGAGCGGACCGCCGGAGCCGATCTTAAACTTCTCCTCGAAGTCGCAGAAGTCGATGACGCTGTGAAGTCGGTCGTCGTCGAGCTCGTTGAAGATGGTGCCGCGGACCTGACGAACAACGAATATGTAAAACTATTAATATCACAGATTAATTAATTTTTTTTTTAAAAATAGAGTTTACCTACTCAGTCATAAAACTGATTTTCAGTGGGGGATATAAAACCAGAGCGACCAAGCCAACCCTGTAGGCCCCGACGCAATCTACGAGTGAGCGATAGCCAAACAAAGATCGATATTTGTAATAATGGGAAATATAGCAATCAGTGGTATGGATAGTGCGAACAACCGCGGATCAACGCCAGAATCAACGAGGCCGATTCAGAACAACTTCAGATTTATTATGTGCCTCGTTGCTAGGACGGCTCAAAAGTCACCGTTTACAAATTCCTAACACAAGAACTGATGGACTCAAGAAGTCCACATCAGAAGTTAAAAAAATTCTGCTTATAGCGAGAATCGAACCCTGGACCTTCTGTTTTGGAAGCAGAGACGCAAACCATAAGACCAACGAGCCACACAACAATGTATAGGCCTACTGTATTTATGAGAGTATAGGCTTCAGGTGTATTAAAAATTAACAAGATTAAAAAGTGGGGTGCCGCCATTATGTGAAGCCATTGGTCAAAAGTATTTACCGTATTGACTGAATATAAGCCTACCTTTTTTCATTACTTTTAAGTCTCAAAAGTCCCTAACCAGTTTATATGCATGCTTATGCATATTTTTTTTATATTTCAACAAGAAAAGTTAGGGGGTCGGCTTATATTCAGGTTCGGCCTATATTCAGCACAATATGTACTATGAATGGTGAGAATAAGGGTGCAGGCTTTACTTGATGGCGGCTTATATTCTAGTACAATACGGTATTTAAAATGTAACTAGTAGTTGTTGTTTTGTTGTTGTCACCTGGTTTGGCTTGAGCGCCACCCAGTTGAGCGTGGGCAGCTTGTACTTGGTCTGCACCTTCCTCTTGATGGTCATGGCTCCGTCCGGCGCGAGCATCATGCCAGGGGGCGGAGGTATCGGCGGGCCGCCTCCTCTCATCGGGGGCGGGGGAGGGCAGGGGGGTGGTGGGGGAGGGGCAGGGGCACGGGTGGGAGGTAGCATGGGCGCGGGCGGGATGGCGTCACGGCTGTCGGGGGAAACCCTCATGGTGTCTGGAAGAGAGGGGACAATGCACGTGAGAAGTGAGTCAATCATAGCTCTAACTGAATTATTAAATTAACCATATAGCAGAGGTAACCTCAAGTTTGCTAGCATACAGATCAAAGTGTGCTTGGATCTATGCCCTTTTCAGCACACTTCCTGGCACATAGAAAATTTGTTTTGTGAAGCAAATAATAATAAATACAAATACATAGTACTAATGATGTCTGTTTGTTTGTCTGTATACTAGTTTATTAAGCTAATTAAGATTAACAAACGAACATACACAATAGTCTCCCTTTAATTCAAAGTCCAAACAAACGCTAAAACCCCCAAATATCGATAGATAGGGTTGGTTAATTGGTTTACTACTAAAAAGAATTATAATTCAAGAACTCTCCTATCAGACCCTGACAGAAGACTTGGCCAAAACTAAATTTAATAAAATAGTAATATATTTTATGTTTTTCAAGTTTTTCTTTTTTCATAATGTTCTTACAAGAATGTGTAAAAGAATAGGCCAACTTGAAAAAAAAATATACAATAATTTTTATTAGAGATGGAGCGATACCAGGATATTCCGATACTTATTTATTTAGAATTACCTAGAAATTAAGATGTAACAATATAAGATTAAAAACTTTGCAGGAATGTAAGGAGGGAAAGGAAAGCAACCTACCCACTGGTAAACAACTTGAAATGAAATACAAATACAAACATATGTGAATTGGCTGAACTAAAGTAGAAGAGATGGTATCGGTATCGGCATCGGCAAAATCTTCTGATACCACTAGTATCGGCCGATTCTCAATATCAGTATCGGTAATATCGGTATCGGTATTGGTGCACCGTGCACCTCTAATTTTTAAATTTAAAAAAATTCCAACAATAATATGACTCCAGAAGTAGCTTCTTACCGGCGTCACCCGCGAGCCCTCCCGACGACGACCTTGACAGCGTCTCCAGTTCGCTGATCTTGTTCTCGAGCATCGACTGCCTGTTCTGCGACTCCGCGCGGTGCTGCGCGACCGTCCTGCGTAGAGTGTTGACCTCCTCGTCCACCTGTCGCCTGTTCTCGAGTAGTTCGTCTCGCTCGCACCGCGCCGTCGTCAGCTCCGTCTCCAGCTCCGCCAGCTTGGCCAGACTCTCGCGCTCTAGCTCCGCTAGCCGGTCGTGGGCCTGGGGGCGGGGCACACTTGTTAGTTACACATTTACTAGCATACATAAAATATTTACTAGTAGTAAAATAATACTAATAAACTACTACAATATTTTACACCCACATCTACAGTTCACAATCACATTTGTAATTATTGATTGTAAACCGTATTTACTTGCATAACACGCTCTCCCTCTCTCGTTTTCAATTCTTAAAAATAATTTAGTATAAGACTAGGTTGGATGAAGAAAAGTTTTAGCTGGCCGTAATCCCGCCGAGACAATAAAGAGGACTCTCTCTCTCTTTCTCTCTGCACAACAATCCATGTAACAACAAAATTCACAATAGCCCTATTACGTACTAGGAAAACGCTCAGTTGGACGCGTTGTTGAGCGAGCACCGGTACGTGCAACATGACCCGAGTACGACATTCCCATAAGGCCCACCACACAGTGTAGGCCTAACTGGATATTGACATTGTACACTTTATACTATTCCAACATCTTTGCATTGTTCTAATTCACGTCATGCCTTCTAAAGTGTATCTTTGTATCTTCACTGCCTCCTTCATTTTTAACATCATTTTTCGAAATATGATTACCAATAAGTCTTTAAGGTCTTGACCGATTTAGCTGAAAATTTGGAAAATAGGAGAGAATGTTGTACTTATTGACCCTGCAAAATTTCATAAAGATCGGTACATTTTTATTTTTTTATTTTATTTTTTATTTTTTATAACCAACGATTGGATTTTGTTCAAAAACTATACAGCAACCCGCCTAGGTGGTATGTACATGTGTGCAAAATTTCAGGTCGATCAGAGAAACGGTGCGACCTGTATCGAAGCAGTAACAGAAAAAAAAAAAAAAAAAAAAAAAAAAAAAAAACAGACATTCGAGCCATAAGAGTCAAGTGGAGACGCTCGCTTCGCTCGCTCAATTATAAGATTTTTTTATTTTTTATTATAGTAGCTTAAACTAAATTTCTTTAGGTTTACATATTAAGGTAACAATCAGCTTTAATTAGCTGCAGTTGTCAGGTGAAAAGTTTTGTCGCCCCAGCCTTCATGTTCTCAATGCTTTCACAACCTGTCAACCATTCTCCAATCTAAACTTAACTAGCCGGTTGGCCATTTCCACACTAACTTAGGGCTAGACCTATTTTAAGTTTAACAAATCAGAGCTGTCTAGAATATGGAGCTGGTAATCCTAGAGTGTTCTGAGCTACTCACGTGTCCCAGTTCGTCTTCCAGCTCGGCCACCTTCTCCAGCGCGCTCGTCTTGGTCTCGCTATCTTCCATCAGCGCCGCGACGTCGAACACGTTGTCTAGGTACGCGGAGATCTGTACTTGAAGCTCCTCGCTCTCCGTGTGCCTCAACTGCTCTAGGTACTCGTCCAGTCCGAGCTTGGTGAACTCGTACTGGAGGTGGACTCGGAAGTTCATGTCCTCCACCGAGTGAACAACGATGTTCACAAACTGCATGCACGCCACCTGGAACAACGAGGTGGTTAGCGGTTGTCGTAGAAACAACAATTCTCTGTACATTAATCTATCAATTAAGAACAGTCTTGGGGAGAAGCGCGCTAATTTTTACCTGTAGCGGAACGGGCCGAGCGCAACTTTGTTTACGAGCATATTGTAGCGGTAGCGAGAGCATGCTATTTTTTAAAAGTAGCAACCCCAATACTGATTAAGAATAACATTTTACTGCCTTACATTGCAAAAAAAAACGTTAATTCTTGTAGGTATTGGTGAGGCATAAATGGCTTATATAATTAAACTTGGAGGAACACGAATAAACATGTTTCAGATGGGGGAAAGGCACAAAAGGAGACAGCTTACGTTCAAAACGCTAACCACAAAACCAACGAGCCACACAAAAATGTATACTGTATTTATGCGAGTATAGGCCTCTCTTCTAGGTCGCACATAATAATTATTATTGTGTGCATCATTGTAAATGTAATTGCATTTTTTATGTTTCATATTGTATTATTACATTTATTTATGTATTATCTATAACATTTGTTAACCTTAATTTTATTATCGCCTTATTCATTTCACTCCACCTATCTCTCTCTCTCTCTCTCTCTCTCTAGAGAATAGGTGAAAGTGTTATACTTCTACTCTGTATTAGTCAAATGAATAAAATTACTTACTTACTTACTTACTTACAGACACAAATAGATGAAAAGAAGAGTTGTTGATACGTTCCGACCTACTTGTGGTCTTGATCACTCAGCGTGAGTAGAGGTAACAATATTTTTAAAAGACAAAAGGGTAATTATGTAAACATTTATACTACGATAAATACAATTGACAATGTGTCTATTTTTGGTCTGCGTGAGACCAATTGCCATTGGGCACATTCCAGATATGTCTCCAAAAATTACAAGGTTAGAATTGAATGCATATTTGAGGGGGACATTAATATAGGATTTCAATGTAAGTACATAGGTCTATATTACCCGGCAGAAATCTTACTTGTAAAACTAAAAATGTACCTACGGATTTAAAAAAATTATAATTATTTACTCAATAAAATAGAAGCACAGTAGTGAAAAATATAAATATTAACACACTAGTCTAATTACATTTTTCTTGGAAGTATAACCTAGTAGTCCAATTAAAAGTTTTAATTGAACTTGTTTAAATTTTAAATAAAATTAATTTAATAAACTAAATATTATTAATATAAAGCCACATATCAAAAGGCATAAAATATAAATGGACATCCAACACTTGTTTGAAGAATTGAGGGTTTGCTGCAGACAAATTTAGTATCAAAACACATTCAATGGTAAAATAATAAAAAATGTGGCTCTATGTTATTTAGAAAATAAAATCTCAAACCCCTACTCACCATGAATTCAATATGAAAGATCTCGTAGTTGATGAAGTATTCCATTAGCGTTTGAAACCGCTTCGTCTCCTTGCAGACCGTCTTGAAGTTGTCGAACGCGGAGAGAATGATTTCGTGGCCTCCCTTGACTAGACAGATCGCGGCGAGCAGTTCGAGCACGAGCGCCTTGGTCCGCAGACTCTTGTGCATCAGACTGAGGGCGATACAGTTGATCGCCTCGCGGTGTTGGATCACCATGTTGAAGCCGTACTACGCGGGGCAGACAAACACGTCATTTATTCACGGGAGGTCGGTTGCAATCAATGATGATGTAACGATCTTGACCTTTAGAGAGATATAGATTCTTTATGAGATATCAAGCTAGTGTATTTTTGTACATTTGATGCATTAATACTGATGTCACTCAATGCTTAATACACTATTCACAGAAGTAGGGATACAAAGATATTTGCAGAATTCACATTCATTCATGTGCTGAACTTCATTGTAACATCCTAGTTAAATCTTATTCTTGTTACAGAAACATACCACATAACCTATTTACTATTAAGGAACTTATTTAAACATCCTTTGCACGTAACTATGCGATAATATCAGAACGGGTTAGCTTTAAAAGATCGGCAAAAATATCAAAACACACCGATCTGATATCAATATAATTAATTATTAATTATTTTGAATTTTTTCCTATTCGTAGGCTCTAGTTCTTAAGCTTGAGTGTAAAAGAAGACACACAGGTATAATTGGAATCAAAATCTCTTTATGATCCATATTACAAATAATATTTATTAAGAGGGAATATGAAGGGCATGTATTGTCAGTGGCAAATAGCTATTCGCTCGACCAGGAATCATCCAACGTATATAGCACTGTACGTAGTTGTCAATAAAGCATACATGGACATTGAACAGCCCTACAGTCGTAGATTGTAAATGTTTGTATTAAAAATATTCATTGATACCCAATGAAATTTTTTTACTTTTTATCAAAATCCAAAATTGTATGTATTTATTTTTTAGAATTTGTTTAACATTTTTTAAAGGAAAGTATTACGACAGTAGAGCCCTTCATTTTCCCTTCCGTGACCACTGTGAAGAAGTCAGGAGAGCAAACAGCAATATGCCACACATTTGTAACACTTTGAAATATCACCGCAAGTTCACACCTTGTTGTTCATGATGGCCCGCAGGCACATGATGCACACGTGGATGTCGTCCTTGGTGTCCCCCATGTTGAGCTTGGCCACGTGCCGCGTCCTACGCCGGACGGTCGGACTGTTGGCCATGGTGTCCAGCGGGGGCCGGGCGTGGCCGTTGTGCACGGGGCTGGCCAGGGCTGCGGCAAACACAACAGCTATTACACCAAGAACATGCAAGATAAACTGATTCATGTGTACTGGCCAAGTTGTAAACATTCTACAACAGTTCCAAGTACATGTCTTATAGTCCCCACTCCCCACAGATATTAGGTCTACTTGGGATGTCCTAATTGGTGTCGATACTACAATTTAGTCAAGTCAATCCTTAAATGAGCAGCTTTCGTTGGGCAGAATATTTATAACGATTACGGGGGAGGGCTATTAATAAAAATAAGGAAGATTTTAAGTCATGCAAAAAAGCAACACAATGATAAAAGTGCATGATCACTCACATTTTGGCATCAAGATTAGCAGCAATAGTGCAGAAAGTTTGAAATGAACAATACCAACAAAAGAACAAAACAATAGTTTTTAATCATGAAATACCATAATATGACAGCTTAATTACTTATTAATGTGTCTATGGATTTGAGTAAATTGTCAAAGTTGGCGTCATTCTCATCTCTTTCCCCTTCCATCGACCAATTCTAAACTGACTGGTTTATTTTCCCATTTGTAAAAATGTCTCATCGACAATCAAATTTTAAATACAGTACTAACAAAAATCTTGTAAACCAACTTTAATGTTTAACCCACCGATTCACATTAACAACAGATACAAAAATTTCACAAATATCAGAATATGATTATCGATAACATTGAAAGTCCATTTGAGGATGTTTGAGGTAACAATTAATTATTGATCATTTCCTGAAATAATCGTATGCCTCTTGATTGCCCAACGGACCTCCCAACAACAACTCGTGGCTAACGTATCGAGTCACTCACGAGGTACGGAGTCTCCCCCGGCCGCCAGCCTCTCCTCCGAGGTGTTCCGAGAGTCCGAGACTCGCTGCTCGTGCCTCATCATGTCCAGTCTGAAGCGGAGGTAGTCCACGAGGTGGTCCAGCCCGAGGTTGATGTCGTCGAGGAACTCTCGCACCCACCTGGAGAAACAAACAACAACGTTCGTTACAAGCTCGGAACAAAAACATTTCAACATTCAACATTTCAAACTTTGTGCCTCAATAGAATTTAAGATTAATTAATTAATATCAAGCCCTATGTCCAACTAAG
Source organism: Sweltsa coloradensis (assembly GCA_024449915.1). NCBI lineage: Eukaryota > Metazoa > Arthropoda > Insecta > Plecoptera > Chloroperlidae > Sweltsa > Sweltsa coloradensis. The sequence goes on from JAMZAV010000531.1 coordinate 770,629, forward strand.
TCGGGTATTTACTTTAAATTGGTTTAAATTATAATAATGGTGTTTTTAAGCGGCTTTCTATCCATTTTGGAACCCACATTGTTATTTGGACGTAGTGAGCCTTCCCTAATATATTATATTTTACATGGAAATTAAACATAAACACAAATAATTTACCTGACGGTAAATTACCGTAAAAAAATAACAAACACATTAACCTAGTGGTGAATTTTGTAATTTTCCACCATTTTATTTTATATAAGAGAGCGGTTTAGATGGTTTGGAGTTTCCATATACATGAACGTGAATTGTTATAGTTTATTAATGTCGCATAGACATCCTGAACCTTTGATTGGCCTTCATTAAGGGGGTCCGGCCGTCAGAGGTTTTTAAAAAATCGTATTTTTTATTATTCATTTGTGTGTCGTTGTATAGTATGTAGAATAAAATGAAAAAAAAAAATTGGAAAAAAAATTATTTTTAGATTTTTTGGAATTTTTTTGTAAGCTAGTGACTATGTTCAGACTATGTATGCACTAACTGTAAGTTGCAAAACTTTGACGTTGATTTTCTCTGAACATTATTTTTTAATACAAAGGTACATTTTTCTCAGGAACTATTTATTTATTTATTTATTTATTTATTTATTTATTTAACGTCTATCCTATTCAGTTATAAAAACTGATTTACAAAGGAGGACAACTAAATAAATCTAATTACATAGATGCAGACACAACAATGAACTACATTTAAGTAAATATTTGAAATAGTAATATTACAACAATGCATTAAATACTCAACAAATTTGATAACAAATAAAAAGGATATTAAATGCAATTTATAAATGAATCAAATATATAAAAAAAGGGGGTGGGGAATTAAAAGAAAAGAAAAAAAAAAAGAAAGAAAAAAAAAAAAAAAAAGAAAAAAGAAAAAAGAAAAAAAAAACATTAAAAAAGAAAAACGAAAAGAAAAAACTGATTTATTAGACGATCCCACTCAAACGAATATGAGGTTTGCCAAAAATCAGGAACAGCAAATCAGGGAGTAACCAATCTTTCGCGGAAGAAACCACCGAACGCGAATCTTCATTCTTGTGTTCAACCATCATTCTTGTGTTCAAATCTTGATAACAATTTAGTACAAAAGATCTTGACTTTAATATATAATTATATCAGATATATAATTATTTAAAATTGTTCAAGTCAAAAACTGATCACAGCAATGCATGCAAATGTCTTGAAAATGTATTATTATTTATTATTATATTATGTATTTAAATTTTTTTTTTTTTTTTTTAGCATGTAGATATATTGAGTCTTAAAACTTTGCCCCTTTCAATAATACAGTTTTTGTATTACTTTTAATTATAATAATTCAAACATGTGTTAAAATATTCAAAAAATGTACACTAACTACACCGATTAATTAAACACAATTAAATATAGTTTCCAACTACACAATTTGTGTAATGAAAGGGGGAAAGTGTTAAGAATTCAATTCTTAAACTAGGGGGAAAAAATTAGAGCTCTAGCTTGTATGGTTATTATAAAAAATGTACCTAAGTAATGGCTAATTTAACATATGTAAGGTACAAACGGCCGGACCCCCTTAAGGGGGAATTGGACACATGTTGACAGTTAGCAAATAGCTATTCTCTCGGCCGGTAAGAATTCCACGTATATGAAACTTTACATTGTTGTCCATAAAGCATACATGGACAGCCCTAGTCGTAGCTTATCAATATATTTTTATGTTAATCAGCCAGGGTCTTCACGAATATACCTAGGCCTAACTAATTTTAGACTTTTTAACGAAATCCAAAATCCAGAAAATCAATTTATTTATTTATTGAGCGAGCGTAGCGAGCGTCTCCACTTGACTCTTATGGCTCGAATGTCTGTTTTTTTTTCTTCTGTTACTGCTTCGATACAGGTCGCACCGTTTCTCTGATCGACCTGAAATTTTGCACACATGTACATACCACCTAGGCGGGTTGCTGTATAGTTTTGTGGCAAAATCGTTCAAAAAGTTAAAAAGTTACATTAAAGTTAATCGAAAGTTTTTTTTCAAACTAAACTGCGACAAAATCTGAGGTGGCCAAATCATTTAGAATGTCCGTCCGATCACGAATATGTTATTTTTATTTTTATCCGATAAGTAGTGTAGATGGAAATTACATTATAACAAAGTCCCGTTACCATGGCAACGGAAAGTCGCACAGCTTTTTTGGCTCATGATAGCGGTCAAACGGAGGCTCGGATCGAGTTGAAATTTTGACCATCCGCAAGTTTCGTTCCCGATTGAATGCCATTAGTTTTGTGGCAAAATCGTTCAAAAAGTTATAAAGTTACATTAAAGTTAATCTAAAGTTTTTTTTAAAAACTAAACGGCGACAAAATCTGAGGTAGCCAAATCATTTAGAATGTCCGTCCGGTCACGAATATGTTAATTTTATTTGAGCCGATAAGTAGTGTAGATAGTCAATTACATTTTAACAAAAGTAACGTTACCATGGCAACGAAAAGTCGCACAAGAATTCTGGTCACAATGTACTACCACCTAGAAGAAATCAAGAGTAAAATAGTTTTCCCAAAGAAATGATGTCAAGGTCCTCTAGATGGCGGTGGATTTTATCCATTCTCTCCTATTTTACAAATTTTCAGCTAAATCGGTCAAGACCTAAAAGACTTATTGGTATGTAACATTATGGGAATGTCGTACTCTGGTCGTGTTGCACGTACCGGTGCTCGCTCAACAACGCGTCCAACTGAGCGTTTTCCTAGTTTATTTATTGAGCGAGCGTAGCGAGCGTCTCCACTTGACTCTTATGGCTCGAATGTTTTTTTTGTTTCTTTTTCTGTTACTGCTTCGATACAGGTCGCACCGTTTTTCTGATCGACCTGAAATTTTTCACACATGTACATACCACCTAGGCGGGTTGCTGTATAGTTTTTGAACAAAATTCAATCGTTGGTTATAAAAAATTAAAATTAAATTAAAAAATTAAAAAATAAAAATGTTCCGATCGTTATGAAATTTTGCAGGGTCAATAAGTACAACATTCTCTCCTATTTACCAAATTTTCAGCTAAATCGGTCAAGACCTTCAAGACTTATTGGTATGTAACATTATGGGAATGTCGTACTTAAGTCGTTGTTGCACGTACCGGTGCTCGCTCAACAACGCGACGGGACTTTAGCATTTTCCTAGTTTATATTATTTAAGCGTAAATGTTTTGAAAAGTGATAGATACTGTAGAGCCCAATATTTCCACCTCCAAGACAACTACCAACATTTCAAACATCTGTGATGTCAGTCGGCCAGACAAACGGGAATCTCCTCTTAAATTTTACTTGTTTCATTGTTGTAGTAAATGTTTCTAGTAAGGTTAGGTAAACAAAATAACAGCTTTCAAACTTTGACGGATTCGAGTAAAATCTGGAATCTAATCCATATTTTACAACCCGATGTTATCCGTGTTTACAACCGTCGATTACACCGGTAATAGTTAACTGAATATTTACGTACTCTATGTGGTTTGTCCGCAATGAGATCTCCAAGTCTCGTAGCACCTGCGTAGATGTGGAGCCCCCGACCATCTTACGTATCTGGAAAACAAAATGGGGGACGCCGTTAGAAGTGTTCCGAGTGTTTATTTATTTATTATTTAAAGTCTTATACAGTATGTTACAATCATTTTGCAAAGACTCTCTACATCTAAATAAATGACAGAATGACAATGATTTGGTGAATGATACACAGAGATTCAAAAGAAATGTTATAAACAGTTAACAAATACATAAAATAAAAATAATGCATGCCAAATATTTAAAGATTATGGCTGCTATAAAACCATTACAAAATGTATAACCTCATAACAAATAAATATTTTTTAAATTGTTTGTCTGTCAAGGACATACGACAAACACAGGCATCCAGTGCAATGACAAGTGTCAGTTCTTCCTTATTATTATTATTACTACTAACTAACTACTACTACTAACATTAGGAACTTATAGGAGGGTAAACGTTGAGCTGGATGAGCTCAAGCAAACTATTTTTACAGTGTTAAATATCATTTAAAAATCATTTGAGCTGCAGAGAATTTCCAGATGAATTTAATTTTATTCTTATTTATTTTATTTATCTATTTATTTATTTATTTATTTATTTATTTATTTATTCATTTATTCATTTATTTATTTATTTATTTATTTATTTATTTATTTATTTATTTATTTATGTATTTAACGTCTATCCTATTCAGTTAAAAATCTTATTTACAAAGGAGGACAACTAAATAAATCTAATTACGTAAATGCAGACACAACAATGAACTAAAAATTAGTAAAGTTTGAAATAGTTATATTACAAGTAACAATGTATTAATAACACACAAATTTTGGTAAGAAAACATACACATACATTCTGGATGTATTTTTGACATCCTATTTACACACTAAAATTTTGGAACTTTGGGCGGTTGTTATGCACATTAGGGTGGGCCGAAAAACAACTTTTTTTTTAAAGTCGTAATACCGCGGGAAAGTTGCGAATTGTGGAGACTAAAAAAAAAAAAAATCGGTTCATATCTTCCGGTCGCGCATGTGCTCTAAAGTTTTCCAAAATTTTGAAAAATTCAGATTTTTACGATAATTTTTAATATTTTTAACATAGAAGAAAATTGAAAATTTGAAGAATTCGAACTATTACATTCGGGAAGAGGCTAATTTAAAAATGTTAAAAATTATCGTAAAAATGTGAATTTTTCAAAATTTTGGAAAAGTTTAGAGCACGTGCGTGACCGGAAGATATAAACCGATTTTTAAATTTTTTTACCCTTTTTAGTCTTCCTAATTCGCAATTTTTCCGCGGTATTTACAACTAAAAAAAAAAAATCCCATTTTTCCAAATTTTGAAAAACTTTAGAGCACATGCGCGACCGGAAGATATGAACCGATTTTTTAATTTTTCTTTTAAATTTTTAGTCTCCACAATTCACAACTTTCCCGCGGTATTACGACTTTTAAAAAAAAGTTGTTTTTCGGCCCACCCTAATGCACATAGCACATGGCGCCACCAGAGAACATTTTTTTCTAACTATGGTCTAGGATGTTGGAGAAGATAATCAGTTCAGTGGTGTGACCAGTGGGGGATAAACTTCATACAAACATAAAAACAAGGCTGGATCTATACGAGTTCCCCATTGACAGACTATCGCGTAGCTCACTCGTCAATGAAATTACTGATTTACGAATTTAGATTTTAAAATTTCTTTAAAAAATGTTTTTCGTCCATAAAGTCCCCACAAATATGAAAATAAAAATCAGGGCTTTCAAAAAAAAACATCTTCACAGCAGTGTTTGCGTCTTTATTTTGCTCTGCACGTTTGTACATTGCAGCTGAAGAAACAAATTTATTGTGTAAAAAAACCTAATTTCAGATTAATTATCAGTACCTACTAAAAATGACTTTCGTGGCCAATAATGGCTTGGCTTCATTGGGCATTGAACCTAAATGACTTTAAAGCTTCAAAACAAAAGTTTTGACTTTATTTCGAAGTTTTAGCAATATTTGCAAAAAAACAAATGGCTTTCCTCTACTTTGGATTGACCATACAATGATATTAGACAGGTCAGAAAAATACATATGAAAATAGACACAATGCTTTTAAGATGACATGAACTCTTTAACAGAATAAAACGAATTTGCGATTAAAAACTTCGTTAGTTGAACGATTGACTCTTGTTGTTCTTCAAGCAGTTAAGTAATTTAATAAAAGTCTGGCGCCTGAAATATCAGCCGCGTACATGATAGGTTAAGAATCAGATGATGCTCTTCAACTCTAAACTCCTTTCTGTTTCTTGTAATTTGCGAAGTGTGCCTCGTTCATGATGCTATGACAGCTTGTGCAACGTGCATGTGCATGCCTACAGACAGCTACTGCCTCTAGGACTGACGACTGTTATTAGCTGTAATAAAACCGTGATTGTGTCCGCGGCCAATCAGCTCCAGCCACACACATCGCCGGATATCAACACGGCCGTCATTAGAGTAACAGCCATATAAGAATGTAATATAACAGAGGTGATAACTAGCTCGACAACCCCACCTGGCAATGAGAGAAGTAACTGGATCCAGGTCCACCACTGACGTCGGTGGCGCGTTGTAACTGGGGGGGCGGGAGGTCACGGGTTCGAATCCCGCCGCTGGCTATTATGAAGGAAAGCTTTTCGGTCGTAAAGGTGTCAGGAGCGTCACTAGAGTTTGGACATTGAGGGGGCAGTGGCAAATCCAAAACTTCCTAAGGGGGGGGGAGACTTTAGTGCCAGTGGCGTATGCAGGAATTCATAAAGGGGGGGGGGAGTTCAACCAATTAATTCATCTGTACCGAAGGCTAAGTGGGGGGGGGGGGGGGCTGAGGGGCTTGCCCCCGGAAAAAAATTCTCCTTCAAGGTCATTTTGGTGAAAATTTTTGGGTTTTAAAGCATCACAATGACAAATTTTTTATCTACTAAAATCCTCTTTATAATCTAAAAGTTTTCTCCTTCAAGGTCATTTTTGTGAAAATCTGTGTTTTTTAACTGTTTAATTGAGGAAATAGAAAAACGAGAAAATGGGTCGCATGACAGGCGTCGACTGGAACAACGTCGACCACCTCGTGTGTGTTTCTTCCTCCCAACCTTTCGTTACGTCGACCACCTCGTGTGTGTTTCTTCCTCCCAACCTTTCGTTACGTCGACCACCTCATGTGTGTTTCTTCATCCAACCTTTCGTTACGTCGACCACCTCATGTGTGTTTCTTCATCCAACCTTTCGTTACGTCGACCACCTCATGTGTGTTTCTTCCATCCAACCTTTCGTTACGTCGACCACCTCATGTGTGTTTCTTCCTCCCAACCTTTCGTTACGTCGACCACCTCATGTGTGTTTCTTCCTCCAACCTTTCGTTACGTCGACCACCTCTGTGTGTTTCTTCATCCAACCTTTCGTTACGTCGACCACCTCATGTGTGTTTCTTCCTCCAACCTTTCGTTACGTCGACCACCTCATGTGTGTTTCTTCCTCCAACCTTTCGTTACGTCGACCACCTCAGTGTGTTTTCTTCCTCCAACCTTTCGTTACGTCGACCACCTCATGTGTGTTTCTTCTCGCAACCTTTCGTTACTCACCACCTCATGTCTTTTCTTCCGTCGCCACCTTCGTAGTGTCCTCATTTTTTCTCATCCATCCTTTCGTTCACCCTCTTGTTTTCTTCTCCCAACCTTTCTTTACCGTCGACCACCTCGTGTTGTTTCTTCTCCCAAACCTCTGTTACGTCGACATCCTCCAGCGTTTTCCTTCGTCCCAACCCTTGTTTCTTCCATCCCAACTTTGTTTCGTCCACCAACCTTTGTTGTCGACCTACCTCATGTGTTTCTTCCTCCCAACCTTCGTTCGTCGACACCTATGTGTTTCTTCTCCAACCTTTCGTTACTCGCCACCTCATCGTGTGTTTCTTCATCCAACCTTTCTTACGTCGACCACCTCTTTGTTTCTTTCCTCCACCTTTCGTTACGTCGACCACCCATGTGTGTTTTCTTTCCAACCTTTCGTTACGTCGACCACCTGGTGTTCTTCATCCACTTCGTTACTCCCACCTTTCGTTCGTCGACCACCTCAAAGTGGTTTCTTCCTCGACCACCTATGTGCCCCTCTGTGTTTTCCCATCCACCTTTCGTTACGTACCACCTCATGTTGTTCTCACCAACTTCGTTACTCGTCCTCATGTGTGTTTCTTCCTCCCAACCTTTCGTTACGTCGCCACCTCATGTGTGTTTTCTTCCTCCAACCTTTCGTTACGTACCACCTCGTTGTGCCTCCCTTCTTCTCCACCTTCTGTCGACCCCTCTTTGTCTTTCTTCCACCAACCTTCACGGTCGACCACCTCTTTGTTTTCTCCATCCCACCTTGTCGTTTCGTCACCACCTTTCGTTACGTCGACACCTCTTTCTTTCTTCACCAACCTTTCGTTACGTCGACCACTCATGTGGTTTCTCTCTCCAACCTTTCGTTACGTCGACCACCATGTGTTTTTCTCTCCACCTTCGTACGTCGCCCCCTTTTCTTCCTCCCAACCTTGTTCGTCACACTTGTCTCGACCACCTTTCTTCTCACCACCTGTGTGTTTTCTTCTCTCCAACCTTTCGTTACGTCGACCACCTCTGTGTTTTCCACCTTCGTACTCACCACTTTGTTACGTCGACCACCTCATGTGTTTCTTCATCCACCTTTGTTACGTCACCACCTTGTCCGCCATGTGTGTTTCTTCATCCAACCTTTCGTTACGTCGACCACCTGTCTCTTGTTTCTTTCCGACCACCTCGTTCGTGTCTACACCTTTCGTACTCACACCTCTTGTTCTTCAAGTGTCGTTCTCCTCCACCTTTCGTGTCGTTCGACACCTGTGGTTTGCTCACCATCCTTTTCGTTTCGACCAACCTCGTGAGGTGTTTCCAAATACCCAACTTTCTTACGTCGATTACCACCTAATGTATTTTCGTGAGCCAAGCCTTCCCCGCCCACCTCATAAAGCTTTGCGGAGAACTTTCGTTACGTCCACCTTGTGTTCTTCTCCTCAACCTTCTACTCGACCACCTCATTGAGTGTTTTTCCACCAACCTTTCGTTAGGCAGTGAGAGCGGTGATGGGTGGTTCCATCAACTTCGTACGTCGACCGCTCGTGGGGTTTTCTATCCCCTTTCTGTTACACAGTCGAAACCATCACTCGCTTCCCCCAAGTATTTACTCCAATTTTAGTCTACTCATCCAACTTTGTTACTTCCACCTCAGTGTTTTTGATCCACCTTTCGTTACGTCGAACCTGATGTGTGGTATTCTCCCTAACTATTTGTTGACGTCGACACTCAGTGTGTGTTCTTCTCCACCTTTTCGTTACGTCGACCACCTCATGTGTGTTTCTTCTCCAACCTTTCTTACGTCGACCACTCATGTGTGTTCTTCATCCACTTTCGTTCGTCGACACCTCAGTGTTTCTCCTCCCAACCTTTCGTTGTGCAAGGCCTGTTCAAACGAGGTAGTCGACGTTATCCTCGACCTATTCAGCGTCACGAAAAATTATTGGGAGCCGAACGCCCCCCCCCCCCCCATAAAAAAACTTGTGACGAAGGAGATTGCTGGACTGAGTCCTTAAACTACTTGGACATACCTCACTGACACCTAGTTTGACATCTGAAGAGGGTCACACAAGAGGGTTCGTGTCCAGGGCAAGTGAGGAGTGTTGGTTGGATAGACACGGGGTGGCCATAAAGAGACGTGTGATTTACGTATCCCCTTTTATGACTCCACACAAAATGAAATAACCCCCCCCCCCCCCCCCAAGTATTTACCAAAAACCCGAAAAATTTATAGGTGTACTCTAGAGTTTACAATTTTTTACATTTTCGAAAACATACCAGCTATGAAAGTGTGCCCACCCCTCCCCAACCCCCCCCCTCCCAACACATCACAACCTTTGGAGGGGCAGGGACGAAAGTTGTCTTTGATTTGATTGATGGTATGGTATGGTAAGGTATGGATCTACTTCTGAAAGTCTAGTGGGCAGTGTGTGCCATCGTGTTCGCACGGGTTCCAGGAACGAGAGGAGGCGAGGGTCGAACCTGCGATATGGTAATGAGCTAGTTCTGCTGGCCAGTCTTCCGAGAAGAAGTGAGCTGTGTAGGCACGAGGCTCCAGTGCTCGAGCACGTAGCGTCTGTACGCATGAGTCATCCATCATTGATGCATTGGGTTATTAATACTTATTACTACAAGACCTAGGCCTACTCCATTCAACAATACGCATTCTAGACACGATCAAACACAGTTCCTCTATTTTGTTATAGCATCCAGTATAGAACGTTATGGTTATTGCCAAGGTCCGGGAATGATTATAAGAGTGGCCGTCCGGGTTGGCATGTACGATTTATTTATTTGACGTCTATCCTATTCAGTTAAAAAACTGATTTACAAAGGAGGACAACTAAATGAACCTAATTACATAAATATATACACAACAATAAACCGTCCGTCTGTTTTGGGGAATGGTCGTGGGGCTCGAAGCCTCTCCCCTGGTATGCTTTAGTCCCTAGGGTGAAGCACCTATTACTAAAAATCAGATGAATTTTTGATATAGTAATATTACAACCACATTGTATTATTAACACAATAATTTTGGTGACAAATTCAAAAAGGATATTAAATGAAATTAATAATGAGCCAAATATAAAAAAGGGAAAAAAAGAAAAAGAAAGAAAGAAAAATAATAAAAAAAGAAAACTGAAAAATAAATTATTTATTAGGCGCTGGTCCGAAGTGTATGGCTCTACGAGGGCGTAGGTTCGAACTTCGAATCCCGCATATGTAAGGCATGTTTTTTAAATCGTCCTTCATAGTCATATATCACCACTTATCGTCTCGAATAGCCATAGTGCATTAATAGACGCTACTAGTGGTACTACCTCGCGACCACTTCTGCCAACCTCAAGCGAGACAGCCTATATATCTGTCTCCAGACCCTGTGACCAACACTGGCCTTGTTTTGCCCCACTATAACTCACACCTAGCTGTGAATAGTGGAGAATACCTCCCACCCCAGCAGGCAAGGTATAATAGGTTATGTCGGGTGTTATGATAATGTACGACTCTCCCTGGAACAGGTTGGAATGTAAATCAAAGATAACAGGGACTGAGTTTCACAAGCCAAGCGAGATGACTTTGTAACACCTTCATTCACTGGAGATGACAGATTCCCGAGACCTTCCTTGGCCACCCACAGTATTATTTATTTTAGATGGATCGGGCACACGAAGAGGATGGAAATGGATAGGATCCCAAGACGAGACTTCGAAGCAGGAGAAGGTATAGGAGGACCGAGCGAAGGGGAAGATTGATCGAAGGAGACGTTGAAGAGCGAGGTGAAGCGTGCAACCAGGTGATGGAAGTGGGAGGACAGGAAAGAGAAGGGTAAGTTGGTGGAGGATGACGATGAAGAAACGCTGAGCCCGGCATCCTCGCACAAAACAGTTTACTGTTCTCAACCCGACATTGATGGAAATGAGATTGAATTATTATCATCATTATCATTATCATTATCATTATCATTGTTGTCGCATTTCCGCAATCGTCGAATTCAATGTTTAGACACGTCCCAAACTTCAAAGCTAGCGTTGATGGATGAGCGTATTTGGGCTATACCTTTGCACCAATGCACAGTAGTGTTTTTGTTGACCCACTAGCCAGCCATGCTGATGGGGTTCTTGCAGAATACCATGTCATAAAGTATCGTGTTATTGTATTTATATTTTGTTGTTAGTTCTTATTGTCATTTGTTTATTTGTATTTGTCCATTGTTTCCATGTGTAATAAATAAATAAAGAAATAAATAAATAAAGAAATAGAATAATTAATAAAAAATAAAAAATAAAAATAAAATAAAAATGAACAAGGCCAATGGGGTGAACTCACCCTTGAGCTCCGGGAAGCCTTGGGGTCCAAGTAAGTCCTCAGCTTCCTCAGGTAATAAGAAGGTGGGTCCTTCGCTTGGACCCTTTCCTGAAACAACAGAACAGAGCTATTAGCAACACGACAACATAACACGCCACACACCCTTTCTTTCATGGCTGATTGGTTGGTGGACGTTGTGCCGTTAGAGGCGACACAAGGTGCGTTGAATGAGGAAACAGGATAAAACATGACCGTGGGGATGTATTATTAGTACTAGACTAGTATTAGTAACGTAAGGGGGAGACGCTGGGTAGATATAGGCCTGTGCTGGTCAGAACCAGCCACAGGAGTATGGGGAGGGCAGGGGTTTCCCCCACATCGTGGTCGTTGTCTTCGTCTGCGTCATCGTCCGTCCGTGTTGTCATTGTCGTCGCCGTCGGGGAGGTTGTCAAATGGAAGGGGAAAGTTCCCCGACGACGACCCGGAGCTCGCCATTAGTTACAGGGAGTGATTCTCCCCTACCGCACGTCTAAAATATCGTAATACATATTTTTCGCAATCTAATAATAAATAGGCTACGGTGTTTTACTCGTTCTCGCTTTGAGATTTGTCGATAGGTACGTAGAATGGGAGGTTTTGGGTTCGAACCCCAACCAGTACGAACTTTTACGACAATTGCTATCAAAGAATAACTTCAATAACATTCGTTTAATAAGCATGAGCAATAGAAAGCCTTACGCGCAATTATAAAAAAAAGTTTAGAAAACATGTGCTGTATGGTTTGTTGTGGTCCATTGTTCTCCGATACGAGTGTACAGATGAAAGGCAAAGAGGTCATTGGGCAGAAGAAGACAAGACACCCACGAGGGCACGGCTATCTGACGTCATCGAGGCGCGGTAGAGTTGGTTCCCTCGCGCCTCCACCTTCTAACAAGCGAGATGAGCCAACAGCATGGAAACCAATCTTACGAAGAGAACACCAGATACACAACACCTTCAGTAACAAAGAACGCCACTAGAGCAATACAGACAGCGTTAATCTCTAAATGAGCAATATGACCTCGCCGCCCCGCACCTACTCCCACCCGTCGAACTGACAACTGTAAGAATGACTCGTGATCATGCCAGATGCGATTCTGGCGAAACGTAGAGTGCCAGAATACAATCCGATGTATGGAACAGTAGGCTACTCAAACAAGCAGCGGAATGTCCCGGAATACAAACAATAATAATTATATTCCATACATATTGGCGCCGACCTTCTACATTTGGTGGCTGGTTTAGGCTAAAGGTCACCTATCCGCCAGCATGGATACATTTCAAGCACACAGTGACTTACAACGTATACGTTAGCTTGTCAAACACGACATCTATATGGACCCTTGTGTGCAAATTCTCTGGTTTATCACCCGGCATTAAATCTGGTCACACCTCAGGCAGACTAGGACAGGACCCACCATTGTATTGTGAGCGGTGGATGGAGATGGCGATAGGGCACCTCACAAGGTACATAAATTACGAGGTGGAAAGCAGCCAAGCATAATGTAGACGGCCGGCGAGAGTGATGCGCGATCACGGATGACACTTGGCACATGGCTGATTAATTCATGTGTGTCACATGTTTCAACATTTCATTTCAAAAATAATAATTTAAGAGGGAATGAGACACATTTGGCAGTTGCAAATAGCTATTCGCTCGGCCAAGATGCATCCGACGTAATCTATGAAACTTTGCAGAGTTGTCAATAAAGCATACGTGGACAGCCCTGCGGTCATAGATTGTCAAAATTTTGTCTTGATCATCAAAAAAAAAATCACGAATATAGTCAATTTTGGAGTTTTAACAAAATCAAAATTCGTGAAAATTTATTTATTTTTTATAAATTATTTTAAAACAAAAATTTGAAAATGTGATACTGCAGAGCCCTATATTTCCACATTCGTGACATATGTTATGTTCAAAATTTCAAACACCTGTGGTGTCAGTCGGCCGAACGAACAACAATTTGCCTAAAATGCATGTAGGCCTACTCTCTTAAAACAAGATAAGAACAAGAAGAGAACAAGAAAACAAGACATTAGAAGATTTTAATAATTTTTCATTTTGTTGCATATCGATTTTGGTGTACACCGTTTCAATTCATGTATGCTTGACGACGACGACGACGACGACGACGAAGACAGTGTGGGTGTAGTTTTAAATGCACCGTGAGAGTTTTGGCCTCTCAGCTCAGTCTCCTAACTTCTCCCATCTCATTAAAACCCCAAGGAATCCCACCCAGCTTTTGTCCCTCCCACCCATCTGTCCCACAGGTAGACAACAGTAGACAATAGAAACACCAACTCTAATTGTTATAGCTTATTTCCTTAATTTTGCCCTGTCATCACACGTAACTTCTTAACAATGAAAACGCATCATAAAACAATGCAATCTCCAAGTAAAATTACCTTTCAGCAAATATTTTTCGTCAGTATCTCCACTAGAAAAGCGAGACGCAAATCAACAATGAATGTATTATGTATTTACTATTTACAGCCTTTGTAACTAAACTTCCTCAATTTTCCCCCCGTCGCGAAAGACGTACCTTGTCAACTATACTATAAAACGCACTAATTCACAAAACAATGCAATTATCAAGTAAAATTACCTGTGAACTAGTATTTTATGTCAGTATCTCTCTACTAGAAAAGCGACACAATGAATGTATGTAAATTGGTGATTGCGCGGGCCAGAGAATGTTCCCACAATTTGCGTGTATACGCACTGTCGTTACACGCAGACAGGAGACAGGATATTTTGACTGGGAGGAAGAGTCATTAGCATTGCAGTACATGCGAGATACCGGGATGGAGAAGGTTAGCAGGGCGAGGAAATTACTACTGGCATAATAGCAGAGCTATGTGAACTGTGAATACCACATAGCTACACGTTGTCGCGTGCTCTTGTGCATGCCCTAGACAATAAAGGAATTCATTTGAGATGTGTGGTGTTGTCATTAAGTGGTGATACTCAAATTCAATTGTTTTAGAAAAAAATTGTAATTTTTTTAAAGTGAAATTTTTAAGTAGTATAATTAATGTAATATATAAAACAAAAACAATGGAACGTTTACCTCAACATTCTTGGAGCGTAACTTGTCGTTTTGAGTCAACGAGATCAAATCTGTGTATTTATTACTTTAGTGTTGTTTTAGGGAACTCAACATAATTCTACAACATAAATTTTCACTTTCCCTTCGCGCATTTGCTATTTGGTTTAAATACAAGAACAATACGACATGTTCGCGTACCCCGGCCCGGGCAATGACCTATCACTCTCAGGCCACAGAAGTGACAACAACTCTTCTGTTATAGACGTGTGTATTGTGGGGCTTCATATTGTCGCTGGGAAGCCTGCCATGAGTAGGTGATGCGACACATAATCTAGCGAATCACAAACAAACCCTTTCACTTTATACATTTCCATGGAATGTTCAAAATAAAACAAATAAATACCTTTCTTCAGCCCAGTGAACTTTCAGATTTTATGTTGGGTAAATATGAAATTTTGTTTAATTGAACCCAGTTTTCTAAAATTGAATACACACATGGTAACACATGTGTATTTTTGTGTGGTTTTATTAAATATTGGTACATTGATTAGAACACTTTCATAATGTAGCGTACAGTTGCAAAAAGACCGAAAAACAAGAACATTTTGGATTGTCCTGGAAATCTCATTTATCTATTTTTTACCACTCAGTGAAAATGAAGTAAAATGTGGAAAAATTGATAAAAATCAAATTTGAAATTTCGATGCTAATTTTATTTTTGGTACAAAATTTTGGATTTCATTCACAATCCAAAATACCCCAAAAATTTGCTTAAAAATAAAAAAATCCTTAAAATATTTAAATCATTCAGAGATTTATTTTGTCTTCTAAATTTCCAAATAAATTATATTGCCCTCTTGTGAAAAATTTACATCATAACCAACATAATCTTTAGATACAATCGATTTATTTATTCATATTCAATTATTAAAACTGCTTATCAAACAAGTTTGAGATAGCCTAATGATGTCACTGTTTCAATTATCGATACCGACAGTGTTGGCTCGGGCGCTAAGCGCTCGACTCTGATTCGGGAGGTCCCGGGTTCGAATCCCGTCGAGACCGGCAATCCTGACTGAAGGTTTTTTCCGAGGTTTTCCTCAGTCGTTAAGGCGAATGCAAGGGATTGAGTCCTCTAAAACAGCCCTCGGACATCCCTTCACAATTTCCTATCCGCACATACCTAGTTCACCTGAAGAGGGCAAATTGCACCCTATAACTGGTTCCCACGATAAAAAAAAAAAATTATCGATGGTTGTATTTTCTGGTTACGTATCCCCAGCCACATCCTGTGTGTGGTGAGCGTCTAGTTACTGCACATACACGTCTGCTCCAGGAGCAGGAGGCTGTGATAGCGTGACGTCACTCAGTACACTCTTATAACAACAGGTTTCTTTGATCGCGAGCAAGGGAAATGCAACAGGCTGCATGACCCTAATAATAACACAGACAAGCAGACCTGCTGGGTGAAACAGCTGGAGCTGGTATTGTGAGTCGGGTCAGAGTCACAACTCACAACTCACAGGGAGGGCGTGGTTCTTACCGAGCTCGGTCGTTGTTGGGGCAGGAGCGGCACTAGAGTTTGGACAGGGGGGGGGGGCGCAAATATGGGGCTTTAGTGCCAGTGGCGTATCCAGGAATTCATAAAGGGGGAGTTAACCAATGAATTCATAGATGTACCGAAGGCTATAAGTGCCTTCAAGGTTATTTTGGTGAAAATCTGTGCCTTTGTTAAGGATGACCCAACTGTGGGTTGTTAATTGGAAAAAAGGTAAACGAGAAAATTATTGGGGGGGGGGGGGCCAAAAGCCCCTAGTGTTGTGTACACCCTCGACCAGAAGTAAATCAAGGGCTGGGTGTAGAAGATACAACTGTACCTCTTGATTTACTTATGAACGATGGTGTACATGAATGTATTTTTTTGAGTTCTGGCAAATGTCGTCAATCAGCAAAAAATATGTTACAAAAACTGATTTGCAAAGGGGGACAACGAAATAAAATTTCTTCAACAACAACGTGTACAGTCTTGTTTCATCTAAGTCGGTTTTTTACAATTCGGTTGGGATCTGTGCATTGAAAAAAAACACTTTTCGATCGAAATCATCCCTTGAAGAGCTAATTCTGTTCGACTGGAACACACTCTTTGCCTGTTAGGATAAACTCGGGATCGCAGGTTATTACTAAAGTGTCTCCAATCGAGAACCAGATGGCGAGAAACAGGGGCTGGAACCCGCGACCTCCTTACAGTTGTGTTTGTTGTGGAGACATCGACACCGCCTTGGAAACTATAAAAACTTTGTGCAGTGGTTTCGCAGCTCGTAAACCAGGATATTGAAGAACACTAACCCCGCGATAAAACTTGGCCTGGGCCTAGGAGATGACGTCACAGCTAATAATAGCTCGCTGGAGATGGATACATGCAGGCGTCGCTGGTTATGATGAAATAGCTGGTGATGAAGTTTAACCTTCTGGGAATCTAGGTAACTAAAAGAAAAACAGTGTTTCTCAACAGAGTCGCCCAAACTGAGCGCGGGCCAAATCTATCCGCGGAGCTAATGCTGCTGCATGGTCAGGTAAACGATCCCAGTAGCACCTAGATATCACGATGGAGATAATCAATGATCACGGAAATATTCGATTTATTTGTTACGTCAGTTCATACAGGCCTTACACAGAGGCACATACGATCAGAGCGCTGGTCCGAAGCGTATGGGTCTACGAGGACGTGGGTTCGAACATCGAATATGTCATGGGGGTATACTTGTTCATTATCCGGACCACCTAAGTTACTTAGGTTAGGGGTTAGGGGGGGGGGACATTATTATTATCCTAATCTAACCCCCCCTAACCTAATCTAACTAGCGAAGGTGGTCCGGATAATGAACAATTACAGTCATGGGTTTTGTAATCGTCCTTCACCCTCATCTATCACCACCCATCGTCTCGAATAGCCGTAGGCCTAGTGCATTGATATCAATTATCATCATCATCTCGTTAATAATGAAAAACAATGATGATTTTTAATTTTGTTGGTTAAAACGTCTCTATTAATGCACTGCGGTTACTCGAGACGATGAGTGGTGGTGAATGGTGATAGATGGACGATTACAAAAAAAACATTCCTATACCTACGCGGGACTCGAACCCACGTCCTCTTAGAGTTATACGCTTCGGACCAGAGCCCTAATCGTTTTGTATGTGCCACTATGGAAGGCTTAAAACGGCAATAAAAAAAAGATGATGATAATAATAATACTAATATAACCTCCACTTGCCATACGCAAAGCAAAAAAACCGTTCAAGTTGAGTACTTGTTAAACCCAGTTTGACTTGAAGTGTCTGGGGATGTGTGGGCGTAACGAGATTAGTGAAGCCCTGGGAATGTAACCCTTGTTGCGTGTCTTGCAGTTGAAGGTAAGTACAACAAGCACTTGAACTGACCACCTCTCCACACCACGAGGCCCGCACTCATTACCATACGTGGCCAGCCATGTTGGGAGTGTTGTTGGTCCAAATACGTGCAATGAACGCGAAACTTGATCCAGTCACGTTTTCAGACGTCGCATCAAATAACGAAAGTGGATTAATTTGTTCCACAAAAGGGATTCGGTTTGTTTTTTGTTTTTTTAAAACAGCAATACCGGTTTTTGATCATTTTATCGGTCACTTTAAGCCACATGACTCATTCTGTACCTGAATATTTTCAATAAAGGTATACGAAGGCTTCTTCGGTGGATTTCTTCCAAAACATCACAATTTTTTCTTTAATGTCATGTTTTAGAGTATTTAAAAAACATCAAAATACGTCAGCCAAGTTAAATAAACATACAGAACGGTTGGAAAATGCTTGACTGCGGAGTAAGTCCATAGGTACATAGGTTACGTAAAGCATGTTTTTTTTTATTATGCCTACATTTACATAATATATTAATGTTTTGTGATGTGTGTTTTCTTTCATTACGATTAATGAGTATTATATTTTGTTTAGTATATTGTGTTTATTGTCCTGGTGGTAACAGTATAAGGCACTTTGTATTATAGGGGGAGGGGGCAGTTAATGTCATGGTTTTGTTGAAATAAATAATTGGATGAGCGAAGCGAAGACTTCAATTTCACTGACCCCAAAAAAATTTAGCTCGGGTGTTTTTTTTTTTTTTTTTTTTTTTTTTTTTGTTTTGTTTTTTTTTCTGTCTGTTTGTTAACTCTCTACCAGGCAAACGGCATATCCGATCTTGATGAAAATTTGACAGGACCTTCGAAATCTCTGAACTTAGAGGTGTATTGTTTTTGGGTACAATCGAAGAAATATTTCTCATGAATATCGTACATTTACGATTTTTTTCGATTTTTAGTGCGATATTTTCGTGACATTTGGGCCAATTCTGACCAAACGGGTGGGGCTACAACGTTCATATTATACATGGACATTAAGGTTATGGTGATGTAGTACCTTATTAAAGAAAAAGTTGAAAAAGTTAGCCAGAATCCATAGAAATAAAGCTTTTAATATAAGTTTTTTACGGTAAATAATACCAATTGACAGGTAACAAAAGAAACTTGACAACAATCACCTACAATGCGTAGGCAGCAAAACAAAGCACTTGCAAAAGTAAAGATATCTCTCGCAAACTAAAATTTTTAAAAAGCTCATCCATCAACGCGGCGGGACTTCAGCGTTTTCCTAGTAGGTAAACAAAATATATAGGTAACACTACGACGAGATAAAAAAAAACGGGTCATGTGGGGATATATGCCTTACGCGGGATTCGAGCCCAGGAAAGCACACACCAGTTGACACGTACGTGTGTAGTAACAACTCGCCTGTGCCTGAGGAAAAATCACTGTCAGTTGGATGTAAAGCTAACATAAAACAGTATTGATTGTCTCTGCTATAAATAGACGGCACATAAGTCACGCAAGCCGCTATTTCTTACATCTTGGCCGATCATTGTTCTCGTCAGCCCAGAGAACGACTAGGCTCTCTTTCTCTGTCGCTGCGTGACCGGACTCACGAGGCGTTCGTTTCCTGTGGCTTCAGTCAATCCTGGGAGATGAACAAGTTGGGTGACACGTTTCGTTAGTTTCGACTTCTCTACATGGGGAACTAGCGCCCCCTCCCATCCCCTTCCTTCAAATGAGACTACGAAATAATCATCACCATCACATATTATGCTATTTTTATTTTTCTAGCATTTTTAGGCTACTAAAAGTTGAACGATATAAGGCTTCGAAGGCAGGAATTGTTCAAAAAGGCCTAATAAAAAAAAAATGATATTCTTCTGTAGGTATAGGTATATGTTAATATTTTATACAAGTGAAATTTTAAAATGTTACAAACACAGTATTATTTGTTATAGCAGTGTTTGAACGAAAAAATAATATCTCTTTCTTTTTTTATATTAATTATTTTATTTCAGGTTTCTAATGGCACTTGTTTTTCAAATGTATTTATATTAGAATATTTTCCATTTAGGTTTATCCTTCCCGTTAATAAATATTAATTATAATTTTTGCTCAATAACTGTTCATTTGTTTTGTGTAATTTTTTATTCATATTTCAAAATATACCTCAAATAAACAAATAAATAAACAGTTGGTGAGAACTAAAAAGGTTTTAATAAGGTTTGCATTTCAGGTGTGAAATGTAGATCCTCACACCAACATTGGTGCAAAAACAGAGCTTGACCAGATCAGGGGACCGAAGATTAAGAAACCGCATCACGACGAGGCGTGTTGCATTACGAAAGAATAAGACCAAAAAGAGTCATACAAACCACAGGTCTGGTTCTTATGCAAATATCCATTTAGATTGAATGCCACTCGTTGTAATTATATGCTTGGGTAGGTTAAATACCGGCTAACTGGGCCTACAAACTTTGCATGTTATGAAACGTGATAATTACACGTGAAATCAGACTAGTGCACGACTCCAAGTATAGATGCGTGAACAACAATCGAGAGCTTTTTGTTGATGCAACCGATTTTAATTGGTACTGATTAAAATATAATGATGTGTTTTATAACTCGAGAAATATCAATGGAACGTGAGGCTTCAAGTTTTGGGGTCAATCTGTCGTGTTGGTTAATATTTCTACATGAGACATTAAATTAAACGCCACTAATTATACTTTTGTTTGTTGTTGTTTTTTTCACCTAGTGAATGTTTCGGTACAAACACAACACCCACTGATGTACGAGTCAGAAATTGTGGTCATAACCTTCATTGTTCCCATTCCCGTAGCTGGGTCTGTCATCCCCACATAATTACCTAGGCTAGAAAGGCATAATGGCCTAAACGGTTATAATATACATAGTTTTATACATATTACGATCATACCCTCCCCCCCCACTCCCCTCGTGGTGGCTTGTTTCAATATAATTATGCAGTGAGGATAGACGTGGCCTCTTTTCTTGATGGAGCGACAGTATTGACATTTATACGTTTCATTCCTTCATTTGACAGTCAGTTTTAACTATAGTGTCGACATAATAACTAATATGTTTTACTTTTGGTGAATATACGGGATGCTTGGATGCCTCAACACCAAACGCCCCCCCCCCCCCCCCCCCCTCCAGGGAAAAAATGCTGTCGACCTTTCTTTTTGTAGGTTCAACCTTATTAGCCTGTGTCGCCCTCGGATAGATATTTTAAAAGTCCAAGAACGATGGCTAAAATGTTGGCTGGATGAAAGAGGGACTTGTACCACAGATAATAGAGTACCCTACGTGGGTATACACAACAGTCAAATAATGTTTTTCAATCTCTTTTGGCTTGACATAACCTAAATATGACAAATTTAGGACATTTGTGGACACTGACGCATTGTGGAAAATTTAATATAATAACTGTCAAGGAGGTTATGTCCCGCCCAAGAAATTTAAAACAATGTTTTGTTGTTATGTGTACAAATTCATCATAGTTTTATATCGGTCATAGCGCCTGGCGCCGAGACAGCCAACAGTTGGTTAGTTATTGTTTAGGTACGATGACACCGAGTATGACGGAGTATTGATCCAGTCTACATTCCAGACAGGGTATTAGTATTACATCACGATAAGCTGGGGTGGGGTGAGAACGTCAATCAACGTAGCAGCGTGGAACGTGTCTGCGATTACAGTGGCGCATGCGTGATGACGCCATCAGTGGCGAGGGTGCGAGTGAGCAACACCTCGATTAGTGATTATCTTTCGTACCCCCCCCTACGACTATTTGCGTCAATCCAAAATCAATGATTCTACAATTAAAAGGAAAATTTAAAACCTAATAATTTTAGGTTCAAGACACATTAAATAAATTTGTCAGTTGGCAAATAGCTATTTGTTTGGCAAGTAACCGACCATTCGACGTATATGAAACTGGACAAATTTGTCACAGGCATAGCCCAAAAGTCTTAGATTATCAATAGGCCTACTTAATGTTAATCAGCTAGTAAAAATCAAGGATATGCTAAATTTTTTAATTTTTAACAAAATCCAAAATCGTGAACATAGCATTCTTTTAAAAAATTATTTCCAAACAAATTTCCGCTTCCGAGTCAAATCCAAAATTTCAAACATTTGGGGGTCAGTCAGCCGAGCGAACAGAAATTTGCCGAAAACGCATGTCCTATCCTCTTAATTTTAATTATAATGCATCACTTTTCTTTCCGTCCGTCTGTGTGTCTGTCTGTGTGTCAAGATAAAACCGAACATGACCTCCGAATGACATGCGTTGGTTTTCGCCGACATATCCTGAGTGTCCGAGAGCTGAGCTAGTTTCTCTAGCCCGGCACCTCCACCAACAAGGAACCTAACTAATGATAATAATATCATGCTTAAACAATAATAATTATATGGAAATGTTTGTATCACTCATCCGTCTTGTTCCAGTAGAATGAATCTGACCAATCACTTATGAATTGAAAACAACAGAAACTAATTCTGGATGTCCATGAAAATTTGAGTTGGAATTGTTCAAATTTGGCTACTAGATGGATTATTTTTTGCAATAACTTGAGGAGTACTTGATCTGAGTACTTGTCAATTACATGTTACGTTTAATAATTATAAACAATATTTGGACTTATCATGTTCTTTTAATAAATTAATATATAAAATTAAATTTAAATTTAAATATTAATTAATTATTAAATTTAATATATTAATTTATTAAAAGAACATAATAAGTCCAAATATTGTTTATACTTATTAAACCTAACTGTTCTAAGAATCTCAGTAGTTATAAAATACATGCTACGTGTTTTGCTTGCCCTACATGCACTGTCCCCCGCTAAACTGCAGAGAGGAATGTGTGCTCGCCTCACTCTATATCTAACAACTTCCTTACAGCGTGCGGTGAACTATTGGCTCCCTAGGCGCATAACAGAACCACCATGAGGACTTGGTAGGTATGCAGTTCACCTGGGGCAGTTTCCCTAGTTAGTCCATACTACCCAGGCGCGCTAGGCAATAAATACACAGTCCACGGAATCGTGTCCAGCTTGATTGATCGGTGTTTCCTACTTGAATATATACCGGTCTCTAGTTGGTCATTGATCACTCTTCGATGGTGTCGGCGCCTACAATCGGTTTTAAATTTATTAGCCCCCACTGAAAATCAGTTATTTGACTGAGTAGTAGACTCAAAACACAGATTTTTTTATTGTTTATTTAATTAATTTATGAGAACTGAATAGGATAGACAATTATAAATAATGCAAGGCAACTTACGTAGCTGGCTGTGTTGCAGAAGCAGCAAGATATCAATGGGAATACTCTCATAATTCAAGGAACAAGCTTGGAAACCGTGAGCACTCAACGTTAAACAAGCGCAATGTATATAATGTAACACCACAAATATCAAAACAACTATATTGTGTTTTTTTTTTGTTTTTTTTAATTACACTTACACTTTCTGATATTTAGAATCCTCTTGCAATATTTATTTCTGAAAATATACGTTTTTTGTCAAATATACAAAATGGGCCGAAAACGTTCAAAATAAACTAGTAATTTCACACCCAAGGCTAGATGTGAGACTAGTTTAGTAGTAGATCGGAAACACAAGTGTTCTAGTTGAAAAGAGTTTAGCCCCAGCTGTTTGGGATATCAGTGTTATATGTAGAGCTATGGGGGTGCCCGCATTTCAATGACCTAGAACTAGGATTTATGTGGAGCAATTGACATCGAGACATGGGGGCTGTACTGTTATTGTTACCAGTTCAAGGCTAATCTATCAAGACGCTGCTCGTGTGAGATGCTAAGATAAGAGTGACAAGAATTCTCACCTAGACCAGGCTTACTCGCACGCGTCCGGTCAAAGAGGCCTTGTTGATAAAGCGACCAATTCGTTCCATGCATTGAATTGTTTAATTAGTCACTGGATTACATGGATATTGGGAAAACAAGACATAGAATATAAATAAATTATAAACATATGCATTATGCCCTTGTAATATGGACGTCGTCATAGATATAACTAAATTATTAATAAGAAGTAATGAGTTAAAGTTAGGATAAAATGGATAAATGAAGCCCCTGCCGCTAAGTTATAATATAGTTACAATAAAAATCGAAAACAATGTAAAGTTTCATATACGTCGGGTCGGATGCATCTTGGCCGAGCGAACAGCTATGTGCTAACTGCCAAATGTGTCCTATTCCTCTTGAGCTAATATTTCTGTGAACTGTAGGCCTATTCTCCACCCACTTATCACCACGATTAGCATAGCTGGCAATATAAGAAACGTAAAGACCGCGAATCATAATGGTAAATGGTGACGTTCGTATGAGGTTCTCGGTATTTGAGCTAATCATAGGCCAGCCTAGCGGATGTGAGTTGGTGCAGACGTGTCAATACAATTCTCATGCCGAGCCGCGCTTGATTTGTCAGGCATAACTATGACATGACGGGAAATAATGGCCATTTGACACATTTAGAGTTCTGGACACTGGAAATCAATAGCAAGCAGCATCGAGAGTAAATTGATTGTTTGATTGATTGATTGGATATTGCTTAACGTCTCATATTAATGCACTTTGACTGTTCGAGACGATGAGTGGTGATAGATGAGGATGAAGTGTGAACAGAAGGGTGGAGAGGAAACCCGGTACCGGCACGTAGCCTACTCCTTTCGAAAAGTACCAAGGGGACCAACGGCTTTACGTCCCATCCGAATGGACGGTGTAACCTTGACAGTCTTATAGGTTCCTCCATCAACCCGGACTGCCGAGCGGAAGTCAAGGAGAACGAAGCCGTTACACTAGCTCTCGAACTCTCCATCTGCTCTAACCGGCGATATACGTGAGTTTCAGGGCAGAGCGGTCACCCACTCTACCCCTGACTACGCCCGAGTTTGCTTAACTCCGGTGTTCTAGTGGGAACCGGTTAAACTACCTCGGCTAAACTGAAACTGTGATAAGAACCCTGATTCTGAGAAAGAAACCACCTTTGAAATCTGCCTAGCCGAAAAGAACAGTTACATTTCGAGGCAGCAGATGATATTATGTTTTAATTGAAAGTAACCACAATAGTCAAGATCAACAACAACAACAACTTTTGTTAACACTGCTTGTTAAAGTTAAACTTATTTTAAATAATAGTGTACATTAATATCATCAAAATGTGCATAGCTAAGGATGGTGAAGGGGCCGGTTACATACTTTATTGGTGGAGGTGCCGGTCCAGACAATTTTTAACTGTTGCTTTATATACAAAATGCCATTCAATAAACGTTCAGTCTATAGAAGCGAATATTCTCCAAAAGTAAAACTCATTATTCAATAACATACAGTATATTATGGCCATCTTTCCCCTTCCGGAAACCCGAGGTAGTTTGGTACCAGAACTTGACCCGACTGTAAAAAAAAAAAAAAAAAAAACTACCCGCACGGACCTAATAATTTTTCGTTTTAACGTAATGTTTATATTTACGTAATTTTAGCTCTAGGTAAAAACTTGATTGAAGACTTTATTTTTGTTATGGTTATGTCGTGATTTGGTAACCACACGTAGATAAAAAGTATAATATTATAATTTGTAATCAAATAAAGAAAATAAACATTTTTAAATGCTTAACCCTGGCCAGGTTAGCATGTATGTTTTATTAATTGCCAACTATTCTCACGAAGCCTCTGGCAAAATGAGTTTTTATCTTAATAACAGGGTGAGGTTTTTTAATTATCTGAGTGCTGACAGGTTTCATTAAAAAGGACGGTTATTTGCATAGGATTAGTGAACGATGTGTAAGAGCGTGCAAGCAAGAGTGCCGTATAACTTATAAGTACAACAAGGTTTAGCCTTGGCATCTGTAGGGCAGTAGTGTGACAGTGTGAGTGCCTGGAGATTTCATTATCCTGCAGTTTACTGTGTAGAATTAAATAATGTACAATAAATCATTGCATAACAGTAATCGAGGTTATATCTAGGCCTATGCGTCAACCAAAGAAGATTTAATCAAGGATACGAATACAATTAACACTTCGGTTCTAGAGATTCATTTAAAGTTTAAATGCTCAAGTTAAAAAAATATATTTAAAACAATTGTCAATCTTTTCCCATGTAGGTCTATTTTAAAAAATGATTTGCATATTTCAAATTTGTATTATAATTTAAGGTAATTTATTAATTTCCTAAAGAAGTTCATACCGGTTAAAGATGATGTGCTCTAAGCTCCTGGAATAATGGTAAAAATAACTGCAAAAGCGTGAAAAATACTAAAATAATGTACATTCCTAAGAAATTTAGTTTAAAACCAAATTGCAAAAATTTTAACTTTGATTTTTTTTAAACACACATCCAAAAAATGTAATTGGATGAGCGAAGCGAAGACTTCAATTTCACCGACCCCCCAAAAAATTTAGCTCGGGTGTTTTTTTTGTTTTTTTTTCGTCTTGTTTGTTCGCTCTCTACCGGGCAAACGGCATATCCGATCATGATGAAAATTTGACAGGACCTTCGAAATCTCTGAACTTAGACTTGCTACGTTTTTGGGTACAATCGAAGAAATATAAATCATGAATAGCGTACGTTTACTATTTTTTTCCGATGTTTAGTGCGATAGCTTCGTGACATTTGGGCCGATTCTGACCAAACGGGTGGGGCTACAACGTTTATATTTCACATTGAACATTAAGGTAATGGTGATGTATTGCTTTCTGAAAGAAAAAGTTGAAAAAGTTAGCCAGAATCCATAGAAATAAAGCTTTTAATATAAGTTTTTTTACGGTGAATAATACCAATTGACAGGTAGGCCTAACAATAGAAACTTAACAACAATCATCTACAATTCGTAGGAAGCAAAACAAAGCACTTGTAAAAGTAAAGATATCCCACGCAAACTAAAAACTTTTAAAAGCTCATCCATCAACGCGGCGGGACTTAAGCGTTTTCCTAGTAATAAAACTAATTGTATACGTTCAGGGTGGCACACAGCACACTACTCACATCTGTGCATATATTGTGTTGTTACAGGACATGAGTCATAACTTGTAATCCCGACTGAATCAGTTGAACCCGGCTTAACGGATGACTTGACGCGGTTCAGAGGCGAAAGCCAACAAGTGAAAGTAAACAGAACAGACACGCACGCGTTCGGACACTAAGCACAATTGATTAGTAGAAAAACACCGATCAAGATGTCGTAATAGCGTTTTAGTAATCTCCCAGTCAGTCAGCGAGTCATATTATTGTTAGTCGTCTCGCGAGGAGACTGACATTGAGTATGTAGTACGGTTAGAGGACCAACGCCATTGACGAGGATTATCAAGAGCTAATAGTTTCCATCGGGGAGCATAACTAGATTTTTTTTTATATGATCAAATTCTTATTAATAAAAACAATTTGTCAATAATTTCTTCATTTGGAGCTACAAACAAGAGTTTTAACTGACTGTATGCAAAGTTTTCCGTTAAATAAAATGTAATAAGATTTTCTGAACCGCTTGTACAGTATTTGATCGGCTCTTCAGCTTGAAAAGTTTTGAAACACTGATATTGTTGATTTTATTCCATAAAAAATCTGATTTAAATCAACATTTTTTTTCATAAAAAAATCATAGCCCTGTTACTAGCTCATGTTGCGAGAAGATATTATAAGTATTTCGCCTATATTTTCTCGCACAAAAATATGGAATACAACGGGGACAAATTATACAACGAACCCAGACTGGGAAGAAACGTAACTAATCACTAAATCAGCTCTGAATCTATGGGTTATGATAAACACTTTATATGGAAAGCAATCCAAAAATTAAAAAAAACTCAGCCGGGTATCGAACCCGGGTCTCAATTGCCGATCGGGCGCTTTACCCCTAAGCTACCGAGACGGTAACATTGAAAACTTCTGGATGTTGGTGCATTATGGATCAACAGAGATCCAAACAACATCAATGACGTCTATGAGAAAAATACGTTGATTTCTCAGCTAGTTCGACTTCCAACACAATTTACAAAAGTTACGTATTCTCCTTTCTAAACTAGCAGACCCAGTTTCCAGGTTTGCCTTATCGGGAGATCTGCCCACTGATCTTCTGAAGTCCGAACTGACAGTCCGCACACCTAATTACCACTGTGTTACTACTCGGTCCTTATAGCGAAAGTAACGTTTTTATTAATTTTTAACTGACGTTAATTTTTTTATTTCCCAATTATTTGTTAAAGTGACTTCATTTCGAAATTACTTGCAGTCTTACTCTTACCTGATTTTACCAGAGGTTGACCAATATCTAATTTAAAAAACTTGTCAATTTAGTGCAAGACTAACTAAAAATAAGATTTTTCGTCTTGGACGCACGTAGGCTTTTAAGGTCCTTCAAACTTTAGAAAAAGCAAAATAAAAAAAAACTAAGCATGGTAGGGACACTTGTTTAATGAACTAATCTTCAGTTACTTTTTTTTAAATAACTTCATTTTAAAAAGTGTCTTATTCTGATCGGACATAGTTTTAATCTGCTACTCTGTGGGGTAGCTAACCCAGCATTGGTTGCTACTGCAGACAGCAGACATGATAAGCGTGGTCTACTTGTCAGCGTTTGTGCGTGGGATGATGTGGTACGTGAGGGGTTGGTTGACAGTAGGGGATTAAGAAGTGGGGGGGGAGACAAATCCTCATTAGGGTTTGTTCTTTGTCTTGTCAAGATTCTCGTGTCTGTCCCTTGATTGGAGTGGTCATTACAGGAACACTAGAGAATCAGTGGCGCGCGAACAAGCGCCTTCCCCCTCACTGCATGGCCCTCAAACTCATCATCCCCCCCCCCCCCCCCCCCACACACAAGCAAGGATGAGTTACATTACAATTCTTGTGCATGGCTGGACGAAGTTCAAAACCACGTTCATGTTAGCGAAAGAAAGCCAAAAATCTAGCCGAAAATGTGCGTTCATACTTTTCGAACAACGTCCACATTTTTTCATCGACCACAATGATTTTTTGTACATTTTCAGAAAGGTGATTCCTTCATCTGCGATGATTGATTTTTTCAAAGTTTGCTCCCGTTTGGTCTCGAGAAATATGTTAACATTGTCAAAAAAAAAATGGACTTTGAAGACTCAGAGGGAAAAACTGTGAATTCGATGGAAACCGGACCCTCCGGTTGGGGTTTTTCGCTCGTCGTTATTGTCGGCGCCAATAGGGTTGGTTTGGTCCACTTTAAATTTACATAAGTCCCCAACTATATTTCTTTTTACTGTGGTGAATTCCTTTATATTTTTCTGGGTATACGCCGCTCCCCGGGCAAGCCAGCGACTAGAGATATCCGGACCAAACCCCAAATTACGCCCAACCCGACCCAAATAACGCCCCCGTAGACGAAAACCTGGGCGCGCTGGCGACGTCAGAGAAAACAGCTGTATAAATTAAAATAATATTATTGTTTACCGGGAACTCGAAACAAGCCCGTGGAAAGCAAAGAGACCTATCCCCCATCAACAGGAAGGCGCCAGAAGAGAAAACTGTACATGTCCACAAACACGATGTAAAACGATGGTATTGCCTGTAAGTATATAACAGTGGAACAATCGTCGACTCAACCACAACATACAACTACTAGAACGCACGTGTACAGTGGCGTAGCTAGCCATGTGTTTTTTTTGTGGGGGGGGGGGGGCTAACAGTTTTGTAACCGCAAAAGATCAATGGTCACCACGACTAGTGAAAGGGAAGTGTGGGTAAAGTCGTGGTGTCATAACAAAAATTATTGGTACAAGCGTCTTTTCTGGGTAAAGTAAATGAGTATGTACATTGGGGGGTCTGGTTGGGGAGGGGCCTAAAGCTAATGTGGGGTTTACTAGTCTTGAGTGTTATTGGAGTATTTTAACGAGTTTTTTTGGCAAAAACCTTACAAATGATGTTTGAAAAAATTGCAAAATAAGCAAAATTCGCAAAATATATCAATAACTACATGATATGAAATATAAAGTGTGCCGCCCCTCGCCCCCCTCCGCCCACGTAGTTGCGCTACTGCACGTGCGTCTTGTTAAAGCGAGTTCTTGTACACTAGAGTAGAGAGAGAGTAAAAGTGCAGTTGTTGGTAAACAAACAAATAAGCCTGACCTGACTAGACGGAAACAAGACGAGACACGGTGGCAATTAGTGGAACACTACGCGTAGAGTGGTGGGGGTCATTGGTGTTACATAAGTGAGAGAGAGAGAGCTGGGTGACTCACTAGGCCTGGGGCACGAGCAACACACCTTTAATACAATCACGGCTGGATGAGCTTATATACAATGTAATTAAACATCGTTTTATATAGCTAAAGCCTAAATTTAGCGAAATTCACATGCATTCTGGGTATGGGCCACTTTTTGACTTCTGACAACTAAATTAATAATATTATTGAGTATAGTAGAACGTGTATAAAACAGAGTATAGTATGGTATAGTATAGTGGTGAGCGGATACAAGAAATTTCGGGTCGGGTATTTGAAGGCTGACCAAAAAGTCAAAACAGGTACCAGATTTTCGGATATATGAAAAACTATGAATTTTGAGTAAATGGTGGAGGTGCCGGTCCAGGATAAACATACATTATTGGTGGAGGTACTGGCCAAGGATTAACATACATTATTGGTGAAGGTGCCAGTCCAGGATTAACATACATTATTGGTGGGGGTGCCGGTCCAGGATTAACATGCGTTATTGGTGGAGGTGCCAGTCCAGGATTTACATACGTTATTGGTGGAGGTGCCGGTCCAGATCATTTTTAATTTTAGCTAATATACAAAATGCCATTCAATAAAAATAAAATACAGTCAACAGAAAATTATTTAGGGGATAATCACAATCTAAACAAGAAACGTTGAATACAATTTTCACATCATTTTATAAGGTCTCCATTTCACGACCCGACTCGACTGTCAATACCTCTACCTGCATAGTCCTGTATAGTAACGAGTATTGAGTATGTTCTATACTTAATGATATTACGCAATATATTATATTATTTATCTCAATAATTGCACATCATCCATTGTTCTTTCAAAATAAGCAATAAAACATTTTTACGTGCGAATTATATTTTTAACTGGCTCAACGGGGTGGGGGAAGGGGGTTGCACATCTGACACCATTTCTAGCTTTTATAAAAAAAAATGCTGTAGGTAATTATCCCAAAATTAAATTTGCATAAGATTTGATCTATATACCACTCTACAAAATTATTGTAGACGACAAAAAATAAATGCAAAATCTCATAAAATCCTAAAGACGACCGTACGACGTGTGGTGGTCTGCGCATGCGCGAGAGTTAGGCCCCTGGGCGCAGACGCAGACGCACACCTGGACGGGGCTAGACGCGGGCACTTTACAAGGCTAAGAATAGACTGGGAGAAATTGAATATATTTCCATAAGTGGATTATTATACCTGGTGAGCTGACAAGCGATGTGCCGAGATTAGGCCTACTGTAGGCACGACAGTTGCCATGGAAGAAGGAATTATAAGCACGGTGTTCTACAAGTTCCCTTACAGCAGAGTCGATAAAGAAGTTTCCCTGTTAGGTCCTAGCAGGGAAACTTCTATCCCCTAAACAGGGAAACTTCCATCCCCTAACAGTTAGGGGATCTCTGCTTATAGTAATGTATGCAATAATAAGTAGGGCTAGGATGTTGAGGACCTTTGAAAGCGACAAATAGACATGCAAATAGACCAGAAAAGGAGCAATCGACTTTCTGAGAGAATGGAACACATTGGCAGTTGCAGCAGCCAAGAAGCATCCGACGTATATATATACAACTTTCCAAAGTTGTCAATAAAGCATATATGAACAGCCCTACAGTGTAAGATTTTCAAAATTTTGTCTCAATCAGCCACAAAAAATAGTCAATTTTGTACTTTTTAACCAAATCAAAAATCGTGAAAATCAACTTATCTTTTAAAAATTGTTTTTTAAAACTAATTTTAGAAAAGTTTTACTGTAGAGTCCTATATTTCCACTTTCGTGACAATTATTCAAAATTTCAAACACCTGTGTTGTCAGTCAGCCGAGCGATCAGGAATGTGGGGGAAGGAAGGGGGCGTCGTTTTAATTTACATAATATAAATATAATATATCGATATACGCACAGCCAAATATGCACAAGTATGTCCTATATATTACCGGTGTCATTTTACCAGATTACATTAAAATTCTCAAAAAAAACATTAAGTCTAAAAAAGTACCCACTACACCATATAGTATTTAAAGAGGCACTAACAGGCAAACTCAAGAATAAAAATGGGTGTGGTCAAAACTTCTACAGCCGAAATAATAATGTATAAGAAATATTGTGACAGGTATAATTTTAGGTGTATTTGATTTAATCATTTCTGGTAAGAAGTGAACCTTCCTTTATTTTTGGTTTTGACTAATAAAAGAAATGGACGATTCAAAATCCAGAATAATAACAATTAATGCAATATAATCAAAATTGAAATCTGTTTACGACCGGTTGTCGTATCTAACGGCGGTATCGCCATCAACATTACAGCTTTAAAGTCCCATGCTGATACACCTTGTCGGCTACTGTTTGCAACCATCAAACCTCGTCGCGTGTAAGAGAGACCAGTTATTTAAAAATATTTAAATTTAATTATTTATTATTAATTCACACGAACTGTTCCGTGACACCACAGTGGTGGTGGGGCAGATACCCCTACTCACACATCAAGGTTCCGAACTGTCTGTAAAAACATGACGTGTCAATAAAAACTAAATCCCTGCAGTCAGGTATATGTGAGCTTGGCCAGACAGCTGAAATATGCCAGATATTTAGAACTCTGTCTGAACATGTTCATTATTTTACCGTCACACTAGCAACAAAGTAAAAACTTTATGATTTGCAACACTGAATGCAGTTTTTGTACCGTAAATACATTTAACACACTTTTTACCGCGTGTCACAGTTGGCCGAAATGTAATAGAACGGGCCACTTTTTGTTGAAATTTAAAACAGAATATTCTTTGTACGTAAACTGCAGGTTCACAACATAACGCGGAATTTTCTTTTCATACATAATATGTACAGAGACTAACTTGTACGTCATTGTAAGGCTTTTACCATTCTTTATGACATCATTCAACTATCGATGTCACATTAAAAATTACTATTTGCTATCGATGTATCAAAACATAATTGATTGTAAAGAGAAAAAAAAATAGGAAAAATTGAAAAAAAATACAAAATAAAAAAATATGCCCGAGCATATTTTTAACAATGTGGCCAAATAGGGTAGATAAGGTATCACCAAAAATGCATTTAAGGATTTTTACGATCGAACAATAGCGTTTTATGACCCGGCACCTCCACCAAAATTACGAAATTAAGCATTTTGTTTTGTGTAAATTTCAATATGAAGTCAATTAATATCGACATCGAAAATATTCCCACTTATCGATATCATATCGAAATATCGATTATTGACCAGCCCTGATTTTAAACAGACAATTTGAAATATGTATCGCCGACCCAGCACGTTGGACACGATTCCATCCACGGGCGACGCCAGAATCAAGAGATTTACAACTTTATAATTTATTATGAATAATTTATGGATATCAAAAGTTACAAATGTTCTATCTGAAGCGGGATTCGAACCCTGGGAAACAGCTGATGATAGAGTCCTACCTGATCACAGATAATGTCCCACTTCTTCTCGTCGTCATATTGTTTGAGTAGCTTCGCCTTATCAGGGGGTAGATCCATGGACGCCTGTGAACAGAGAAGGCGAACATTAGTTACACAGATCACGTTCAATTCAGAGGTTCACTGTTGGTTACTATTTAAATAATACAGATTTACATAGAACAACAATACAACTATTTGCAAAAAACCAGAAATACATCATTTAAATAAGCAGGGAAAAAAGTAAGCCCAGTCCTCCAGTATATTATGTAATGTATGAAGATAGTAAACAAAAAGTATATTTTTAAATATACTATTGAATTGAATAGATTTAAAAAGAGTTTAAACAGAATACAACGTATTTTAAATACTACAAAAAAATACTAAAAAATACTAAAAAAAAATACTATGAAAAAGTTCAAATTGTGTTGAGTGTAAATACGAAATTGAAAAATATGTAGAATAAGGATGAAAATTAACAGCCAGTTAAAGAAGTTTTAAAAAAAAAATCTAAAAATGAAGAAGAAACGAAAAAAGTAAAAACGAAACAAATCGGTAACTCAAATAATAATTGAAAAGGTGCACCTGGTTACACTTGGCGTGTTCGATTATGCACGTGCAGTTAGCCGTGCGTGCATTAACACGAGGTACTACAACAGAGAGTGAGGCTTGTTATGCTGGACTACAATGTGTAGGCTGACATGAAACGCAAGATCAAGTGGTGAGAGCAATGAGACGAAAAGCATTGCTTTGGTTAGAGGCTTCTCTAGTAAGAATCTTTGCATCTTGTACAGAGAGGGAACCTGCACAAAACATGGAAAGATTGCGATATACAACATGTGTTTTTATTTTACATAATTCCAAATACATAACAGTGCGAATATGTAAAATAGGTAAACGCTGATGAGACAATCATCTCTGACTCAGGCGTAATCTCATTCTCACGTAGAGCTGTACCCATCACATTTAATATAATCGAAAGCGCATTAAAAATTAATTACACTTGTACAGTCCGTACGGACTTCCATACATTTTAGAAATTAAACATATTTTGAAAAAAAAATGTTAAAAATTTTGTTGAAAACCCAAAATTGTTGTTAATTTTGTATTTCAGAACCGGACGGCCTATTGATCTGTTTTCATATTTTGTTTATTTATAAACTGCATTCTGTGAACTGCACTGATCTTTATCTTTGTTGCAGGTCAATGTTCTGTGTTCAGAACTTACACGTCACATTGACACGGAACGACATTAAACATTCGCGTCCACAAAAAGTGTTTTTTTTAATTGGGGTCAATTACAACAAAGCCTCGTTTGCCCTCTAAACATTAAAAGGTTTTGGTGGGCATTGTAATGGACAAGTGGTATAAACTAACTTGGCACTCGAGAAAAGAAAGAATTACAATAATAAAACGTTCCAAGTGTCGACAGTAATTTGAATGAATACATTTCGAGCCAAAGCAACCTAAACAGATTTATTTATTTATTTATTTAACGCCCATCCTATTAAGTAAAAAAAAAAACTGTTTACAAAGGAGGACAACTAAATAAATCTAATTACATAGATGCAGACAAAACAATGAACTACAATTAAGTAAATATTTGAAATAGTAATATTGCATTAAAACACAACAATTTTGGTAACAAATTCAAAAAGGATATTAAATGCAAATAATTAATTAATGAATCAAACATAAAAAAGAGGTGAAAAAAAAGAGAAAAAAAGAAAAGAACAGAAAAGGAATTTTGCATTTTGTAAATGAATTGGTTTGTCCTTCTGTTGCTGCCACGTCCACACATAAGTCATTGACAAGATAAATGCAACAAAGAGTTGACGGCCGAAAGTGTTATAAACCTCAAAGCCGTGTGAAAATAATCTGAAATTAACTGTCGGTAATGTATTCACGGTGAATTAACGTTGCATCACGTGCGATTAGTTATTATTACCACTAACGAACATTAAATGATAATGAGTGGCCTCTGTACCTTGTCCTTGTCCTAGCTACAGAGTTCCTATAATTCCCGGGGCCACAATGACAGTTGATTCTATTTTAAGACTACTAATATTAATGCGTATTTGAGTGTTACTATGACCATGGAATATTGATGAATGTTTATGTACATATAAATGTATACCAACATCCATGTTTGGCATACATTTCTAGGAATAAAATCACGAAGAACAAACAAATATTTAACTTTTGAAATCTAATGTAGGTAAAATATTTAATACAATTCAGAAGTAACAAAATCCATCCCGACCGGGGTTCAAACCCGGGTCTCCCACATTCCAGGTAGCCCTTAGCCAACTAGACCACCGAGACGGTAACCTTTTAACTTCTGAATTGTAGTTGTATTATAGATCTGAATGGCCTTCTACAATACCATTAAAAAAAGAGTGCAAAATAACAATCTCTAAAGTCACCAACATATTGTACATATTATTATGTAATAACAAAACTTAAATATCGATAATTTCATTTTTTAATCTTAAGATGTTGATTAAAACAGGAAAGTTGGGCAAACGTAATTCATCACAAAAGTATCAAAATCAGTAGTAGTAGACCCTACTTGAAATTGGGAAATTGACCAAACGTCTTCGGGCTGACGTGTATACTACTTTTTGTCAGCCCCGTAAAAGTTTTGTAATAACATTTTTTTTGTTAATTTTGAACATTTAAAAAAAATTGTTATCCTTTTATTTTTGGACCCATAAAATGCTTCCCCAAAAAAGACGAGTATGTCTCGTTCGATTTAGGTCAAAAAATTAATTTTGTCTTTTCAAAGGACTGTGATTAATAGCATACATAACTTATAAGTTTTGCATTATGTTGGATTTTTTGTGTGAACACATAGTCAATAAGAGTAGAAACCAAGGGGCGTGGGTTGTATCCCTAACTAATAAAGTGCACATGTTAACATTCCCAACCTCTTCTGACAATCACGCCCTGCTAAAAAAATATTGTCAAGATCTTGCTAAGATTTTATTGTAAGATATATCTGCAAGTTCTTGCAAAATCTTGTAAAAAAGTAAATAAACAAGATCTTATTTCATTCAAGATCTTGGCAAGATCATACTTAAAACAAGTTCTTGTCAAGATCTTGCAAGATCTTGATTCTTGACAAGACTTTTCACCAGGGCGTGCGTGCATCCCTCATGGTCTCGATTAGCACGTAAAGCCACAAACACCAACATAACTATACAGCGATTCTTCAAATTTATTCAGTCATGGCCGGATTATCAGTAGCAACAAGGAAAAATGACAATCATAGAAACTACTGGGATAATTCCAGTAGGAATGATAACAACGATAGAACGGGATTGTGACACGGACCAACATAAACCACTTCCTGATGTGATGAGTGTTATTCAGAGTCAGAGGTGATAACACCTTATCACGGAGTGTGGTGTGCTGGGTTTCACGGGCAGGGACGCAAGGGGAATACCCCTTCAATCAATCAATCAATCAATCAATCAGACCCAATCAGACACTACCATCACGAGTGTTGAAAATATGAAGCAACGACTAAATGTAAAGTTTTGATCCAAAAATACAAAATACATTTTAAAAAAGAAATATATTCGTACAAAATAATGACAGTCTTGGTGAAAGTGTGGATATTAACAACATTTAACACCTAAAACTAAAAGCACACAAACGAACGGGAATAAGATATAAGAAAAATATCCTAAGTAGAGTAACAATTATTACAATGCATCTCACTTTTAATAAATAAGGTCGTGAAAGAATTTTTTTATCGGCATTCAAAGTTTAAAAAATAACATTCAAAATACTGGAAATATATAGGGTTTATGTTTAAAAATGTTTAATTAGAAAATATATCCAAACTATCATAAAGCATAAAGTATCCTTCTAAGAGTTTCCCCTGTAAATCTGTGGTGGCAAGTGAATGTGTCAAGGACCGGACTCATTTCTAAACAAAGCCCATAGAGAAACTCCCTCCTTGCGTAAATAAAACGGCGCGGACGCGAAACTCGCCAAGCAAAACAAAGTAATGACAATTGAACGTCACAATGGTAAAACTGCTGCGTTACGACACACAGGAAGACATGCAGCACGCTATAGGGTTCACGAACACGTCTATTGTGTATGTGGTGACCGTGTGCATGCAAGCCTGCAATCAGCGGAAAACTATTCTGATACTATTTAATCTGATACTATTGTACCACATGACAGAAAGAGGCGGCGTAAAGATGTACGCAAAATTGATATATACAATGATTTCAAAAAAGGGCATGGTTATTATCAGCTGAAACTTATTAAATATAGGGTAAAGTATAACGAAATTGTTTTGTTTACAGCACAAATCAAGATACTATTTACCTCTCAAATAGGGAGCGACAGATCTACACGAAATTTAAAACGCAAGTGAAATTTTAAAAAAGGGCATGGGATTTCAGTTGAAATAGTCCAAAAGTATCATTTAGTTTTTTCCAAAATCAATTACACGATGGTATGGTACGTAAATCTTTGCCCCCGATAAAAAAAAAAACAATTATACCAAGTGGTTATTTGAAAATGGTAAATGTCCACGGCTACTTCTTTGGAAAAATCTCGAAAGGAACGCAATGGACTGGAACTCAGCCTAAGCGTGCTAGGTACCCACTATGTGTAAGCACAATCATGTATTTCTAAATTTCATTAATCTATTTATTATTTATTATTTTTATTTATTTTTTATCAATCTATTCAGATCTAGAATGCACCAACAATCCAGATGTTATGAAGTTAACCGTCCCGGTAGCTTAGGGGTAAAGCACTCGACCTGCAATCGGATTACCGGGGTTCGATACCCCGCTGGGATGGATTTTGTAATTTCTGGATTGATTTCTACACAAACATGTAACGTAAGACCTTGGAGTTCACAACAGAACTTCCAGTCCAGGTACAATGTATGACTTGACTCCGACTTGTAAACCACCCTGCCGTACACTTCCGAGTTGAGTAGATCCTAATTACTCTAGTGAAGCAATCTGTCCCCGTCCGAGAGCGAGCTGCTCCCCCTGTCACGTGACCAGACATCCTGGGGTCGTATAACTACTAAAGTTGTCGAGCTGTAGATAGACAACTTGTAACTAAAGAGAAATGACACCTCGGATTTTATCACACCAAAATAAATAGTAATTGCTTACCTCTGCGCATATACAGCTGTCTATTAGAGACAAATATCTGTTCGCTCTGCCAAGAAGCATCCGACGTACATAAAACTTTGCAAATTTGTCATTACAGCATAATTATATAGACAGCCCTAGAGTAGTAGATTTTTTTTTTAAATTTGGTCTAAATCAGACAGGAAAAATAACGGATATAGACAATTTTGGACTTTTTAACAAAATCAAAAATCGTGAAAAACTTTTTTTATTGAAAAGTACGATCGTAGAGCCCTATACTTCAACTTTTGTGACAAAAGCACAAAATTTCAACCACCTGCGGTGTCGAGTCTCTTAAAACATTTTATAGAAGGAATTAAAGGTGCAAAGCGTTATCTTTAAAAGCAAACAAGGTGCTTACTAGTGATGTGCGGGTACCCGACATTTCGGATCGGGTCGGGTATTTGGGAGGTGACCCGATAGTCAAGAAAAGATACCCAATTTATGAGTAACACCTAATTTTTTGGGGGGATGGTGGAGGCGCCGGTCCAGGATTTACAGCCAAACCTCTACCCACACAACAAGGGTGCAAACTGCAAAGCTTCTCTTTTTGCTTCACTTCACTATCCGTCCATCTGTGCAAGTATCGCGATAAAAATAAAACAAAACCTCCGATTTACATACATTTTTAAATGCCATTGCCGCGATCAACAAGGATGAAAAATACTGTTTTTGATGACAATTGGCGCCACACAGGTGGGGCTAGCTTTTCTTAAACGGACATTTCTGTCTTCGAAGAGATTTGATATTTTGTATTCTTTTTTCGAAAATCTGTTGACTATGCTCCCTATTTATTTTGCGTGCCCTTGGCAGTTGGCACATAGCTATTCGCTCGGCCAAGAAGCATCCGACTACATGAAACTTTGCAAAGTTGTCAATGAAGCATACATGGACAGCCCTGCGGTCATAGATTTTGGAAATTTTGTCTTAATCATCCAGAAAAACATCACGAATATAGTCAATTTAGGAGTTTTTAACATAATCAAAATTTGTGAAAACTAATTTATTTTTTAAAAATTATTATTTTTTTTCATTATATTTTATTTTATTTCAAATTCCTGTGGTGTTAGTCGGCCGAGCGAACAGCAATTTGCCTAAAATGCATGTCCTATACTCTCTTAATACAATTCCATGATTTAGATCGTCTGGGTGTTCATCTTAGACACACTCTACCCTCGATAGCGACCCCTACTAGACAGAGAAAAGAGAAGAAGACTGACATGAACCAGAGGGGAGATGAATCAAGCCTGATTGAGACATACTGGCAGCGAGTGTGGACTAGACTTAGTGGTGTGAGTGAGTGAGCCTTGATTTTGATTTATCACTCTCGTCAGCTGCATTTGAATTACTGGGTCAAGTTACACTGGGTAATGTACCAGATTTAACCGCTTTTATAGATCTGTCTATTAGTTGATTCAAACTACTTGATTCGGAATTGTATATTCCAAGTGAACATAGTAGGCCCTAAGTAATATTATCTTTGCTATTATAACCCCATCCTCACAACATCAGCATCACTACGATATTTATTAGTTCGATTTCAGTGGCCAAACAGCGGCCAGTATTCAAATAAAAAACACCGACCAAACTAGTTGGGCATGATCCACCCGCATACGACTCCAGAATCAACAAGGCAAATATTTATCAGGGTGTCTACAAATTTTCCATGACAAATTTCCCCGACTTTTCCAGGTTTTCCAGATGGAAAATTGTATTTTTCCAAGCTGCAAATTTGTCTTTCCCATGCATTATAATGCTGGAAAAATTGTTAATAAATTCAATGTTGATTTCGGCGGGAATTTTAAACGACAAAAGCAAAAGGCAAGGCAAAATAATGAAAGATTATTTTTAAATTGAGAATTTCTACTTTCAGCAACAAAAAAAGGTATTGAGATTACTATTTTTTATTTTTTTTTACATTTCTAGTAAAATTCCAGAAAGAAAGAAAAATTCCATGACTTTTCCAGATTTATTATATTCCTTGACTTTTCCAGTCTTCTAGACACCCTGACTTATACATTATCCGAAAACAGATTTTATTTTCGAGATATGAAATTCAAACTTGTTTTCTGTGTCTACGTCTACGCGGAGAGTTTCCTACGATACGAAGCACGAGACGAGTTGTTTTCGTGGGCGTGTGACGTCATCGTGCACGCAACACTGGCCGAGACGAAACATAAACATGATTCCGATGCGTGCACATGGATGTGAGTGAGGAGAGGAGAGACTTTCCCTGTTCAAGTTCACAAGCGGAGAAAATAAAGCCGAGACCTTGGCTGTGCTGTGCTGCATGATGCACGCGATCACATAACATATATGTAGATAGAGAGCCGGTCTGCTGGTGGGATAAATAAATAACTCATACATTGGGAAGAATATAGACACGAGAAAGAGAGAAAGAAATAAAGAAAGAAAGAGAGAAAGGAAGGAAGAAAGAAAAAAAGGGGGAGAAAGGGGAAAGGGGGGAAAAGGGGGGAAAGGGGAAAGGGGGAAAGGGGGAAAGGGGGAAAGAGAGAAAGAAAGAAAGAGAGAAAGAAAGAAAGAGAGAAAGAAAGAAAAAAAGAGAAAGAGGAAAATAAAGAAAGAGAGAAAGGAGAAGAGGAGAAAAGAGAGAAAGAGGGAAAGAATGAATGAATCAATCAATGAATGAATGAATGAATGAATGAACGAATGAAAAACGGAATGCAAGGACGTGAGAAGGACTATGAAGAAAGTAAAAAAGAAATAATAAAAAAATATGAAAATACATAAATTAGGCAAAAAGAAAGAAAAGGAGTAAGCAAGAGCTGAAAGAAAGAAAGCGCCAAAAAAAGGCTACAAGAAATAAGGAAATAAAGGATGGACTAAGGAGGGAAGAAAGAAAAAGGAAAAAGGGGAAATAATTGAATGAATGAATTAATTAATTATTGAAGGCGAGGAAGAACGAACGAATGAAAGAAAGAGGAGGAATCGACGACCAACATAATAATATACTTGTGAACATAATAAAAATGTTTCTTTTCGGAATGCCCGACAGACTGATTAACCAAAATAAAAACCAACTTAAAACTAGAAAACAATATTTCCTGGCCCGGGCCGAGCGCACGTTTTGCTCTGCCAGGTTCGCGGTACGGTAGGTAAACAGAAAAGAGTGAACCTTAATTAACTATTAATTGAGAGTGGAGAAAATTGGTAATAAAGTGGTTTTAACATTTTATGGACAATAATCTCGGTGGGTACCGCCCCTGACTGACCTCATTGTATTAACTCGCACTTTGTGGTGTAGTTCGACATATTATGAGGTTTCGTGAAAGTTACTTCAATAAATACAAGAAAATACAGATCAAATCTCAACTGGATATTATAACGATTTTTTTATGGATTTCATTGCACATGTGCCTACGTTGTTCTTTTCCCCATAATTTTAAGATATCAAAATATTTAAATTAATATAAGTCAAAATATAGTGGATGGCTTTGAAACCTGGCTCTTATTAGAACACCAAAAGTATTTTTTGCAAATTTTTCTGATCAGTCACACGGCAAATATCGTCTCTTCAAAAAATTTCAAACTTCAGTTGCCCTAGCACACCATTCAACGTAGGTAGTTGTTATTTTTGTGAAATTAATTTTCAACTGGTTTCCTAGAAGGTGTTCGAGAGGTAAAATAGTTTACTTACAATTGTCTTTATTGAGAATTTTAAGTTTAAGGTATTTTGTACCGATTTGTACCGCAAAACGAAAAAATTAGCAGGAAAAACAATTGTTTGAAAAATTA
Source organism: Sweltsa coloradensis (assembly GCA_024449915.1). Classification (NCBI taxonomy): domain Eukaryota; kingdom Metazoa; phylum Arthropoda; class Insecta; order Plecoptera; family Chloroperlidae; genus Sweltsa; species Sweltsa coloradensis. The sequence continues at coordinate 813,188 of JAMZAV010000531.1, forward strand.
ATTTTTCTCTCTGTCAGCCTCTGGATTTAGAAAACCAGTTGAAAATTAATGTCATAAAAACACAAGTACCTACGTTGAATGGTGTGCTTGGGCGAATTGGAGTTGGAAATTATTTTGAAGAGGCGATATTTGCCATGTGCCCGATCAGAAAAATTTGAAAAAAATAGTTTTGACTTTCTAAAGAGACAGATTTCAAAACCATTCACTATATTTTGACTTGGTAGCATATTTGGTAAAATAAAAAAATGCGGTCGAATAGCCTTAAGCCGTTGGTCCCCTTGGTACTTTTCGAAAGGAGTAAGCTAAGTGCCGGTACCGGGGTCCCCTCCTCCCTTCTGGCCACGACTTACGAACGGACGACAAGACGAATTCGGAACACCTGTTAATAATTTACCATTTAAAAAATGGTTTAGATGGTTTATATTCATATCATAAACAACTTTGAAAGATTTTCATAAATATGATTGATATTGTTACAATTGGAGGAGGATTGACAGGTTTGGAGAGCAAAGATAACATCCCAGCCTGAAGGGCTGGGGACGACAAAACTTTTCACCTCCCGATGACAACTGCAGCTAATTTAAAGTTTGTCCTTCTGGGACTCATCATGGTGACCACTAAAAATCAGACGAGAAAGAAGAAACAAACGCGTCGTGGATTAAATGAACAACTTTAGATTAGCTGCAGTTGTCATCAGCAGGTGAAAAGTTTTGTCGCCCCCAGTCCTTCAAGTTCTCTTTGCTTTCCCAACCTGTCAACCCTTCTCCAATCTAACTAGCCGATAGGCATTTTCCACACTTAAGACATTGTAACAATTGTTACATTCTTATTTATTTTTCAATATTATGACAGTTTCATGTTTTATGAAGGTGCCTCCAGGCGCGTAGGAACGTTTTGAAAGTTGGGGTGGGGGGGGGGGTGGGGGGGGCGGCAAACGTATTAACGGATGTTCCGGGCGGCAGCTGGGGTCTGGGTCGAAGCCCCAGTCACTGGAGTCTCTTTCACCGAAGGGGATTTTTTTTTACCATACTACAGTTATTTCGTCATGTTTTAACTGCTCTCGGACTCTGTAAACGATGTTTTACAGCAACTATCTGCCATCAAAAAAAATAAAAAAAATGAACGTGAAGTGACCAATTTTAGTAAATTTCAACCTAATACTTTTTATGGAATGACGAAGCATACAGGCAAACATATTCGTTGTACTAAGGTGAGTGTCGAATTGAATAAGTGTATGTGCATATTACTACGGACATTCTGGGATTTTTTTAACTCGCGCTAGTTTTGCCTCCCCCTGCCCCTACGCCACTGGTGCCACCTCAAAATCATCCTAACTCGTCTTTGCATAAGGTGCCCGGGTGAACCAGCGTACCGTGGCTTGGCTGCGGCACCCTAGCAGCTAATTATAGGTATTTGCTTCGAGCGTAGGATTCGAACCCACGTTTCTTTGGTTCTCCATAGCATCTTCTCTTTCCCGATACAAGGCTATTGTATCGCCCTCTAACCGATATTTTAAAAGTCAAAGGAAGATACTAAAACCTTAGCTAAATGAAAGAGGGTCTTGAATATAACAGGAAAATAAATTTGTAATTTTTTGGGCGGGACGTTACGTCCCTGTCAGCTATTTTATTCAAATTTTGGGACAAAGATTTTTTTAAATATTGTTTCTACAAATCATTGGCTTCCACCCCTCCTTATGAAGAAAAACGATTTTTTTGAAATATCGTTCGATGTACGATTTTCGTCAGACGGTAAAGATAAATTTTAAATTTTTTACCTGCATGTCATAAAAATGAATATAAACGTAAAATGTACATATAGATTCAATTATAAATAAAAAAAAAACTCAGTATTTAATCAAAACATTAACCCGGTTAAAAACGAAACCAAGGAATCCACTAAAATTGCGTGACAAGTATAAAAATATAACCCTAATGAAACAAGAATTGCCAGTTGTGACAAGAGTGCAAGACGACGAGCGATAAGGCTGTCGGTACCAACATGACAATACCTGCACGATGATCGTGCAACTTCCGCGCCTGCCAACTGAACGATAGTTTCGTGTTGGATCCCTCCCTTCCTACCGAGATACCCATCCTAGTTCCTACCAAGATACACTAGTCGTGCGGGTATTGTGAGATAATCTAGCTAAGCAAGGAACAAGGATATCTTAGCATTGTTACATTCACAGAGATAGGAGTGAAAGCATACACGCAGACTTGACAATTTACACTATGTTGTAGCAAATGTCGTCAGGTTATTGTTTATTTTTTGTATTGTAACAAGTCTTGTACAGCACTAATACCACAGATGGCAGATTGGAGGTTATTTCTCGATTTGGTTAGTCGGGAACATCCTTAGGTGGAATCCTGGAATGTGGAGACCCGGGCTTATGTTGGATTGGAGTGGAGGTTGTCTCCGCGAATACCGTTTTACAAAGACCCTAAATAGTAAATAGTATACTTATATAGATAGATAAATGCCAAGGTAAAGTGAAATAACGTATGATTGACAATTAAATATATAAAGGGAAGTGATGATCAATAAAAAAATATCAAAAATAAAAAAATATGTAAGATACCTGAATGACGAAAATCAAAAAGAAAAACTAATATGGAGAAAATGACAATTTTGGTCTAGTGCAGTCCAATCACTGATTGATTTCCGAAGGAATAAAAATTTGATAAAATATCAAGTTTGCTTAGAATTGATAAATATTGAAATTGAAATGTATCGAGTGTGATACAAACATCAAATCAAATAGTTACTTCTTACAGGTACCACTGTTCTGCATTACTAAACAAATCCACTAATACTAAACTGCCCAGTGAGGTCAGTCAGGTCAGTCAGGTGCCCCCCCCCCACACACACACACACACACATCTATGCCACAGTATACATCTCATCCGCTCATCTATAAACTCAATAAATATACTGATACGTGAATAATAACACAACCACATCGTAAAAACATCGTTTAGAGAGTAAAAGTAGTATTTAAATTAGCTGCATCGAGCGCCAAGGTAATCGAGTAAATGCACTTACGAAATTAATTGCAATTTGTAAATTATTATTTAACGAAGCAATGATTAAAATCTAATCGTCTGTTTAACATATTATGCATGTGTATTTGAGTATACTGAAAACGTAATATAACTTCATCGTTTAATGAATTGATTTCAGCTAATTGGTTCAATTAAAGCGTATTTTCCTACAAAGGAAGCCGAGCATGACTGAATACATCTACTATTACGCAAGACCTTGGAATGAAATCAAAAGTCATCTTACTGCAAACAAAGGCGGGAATTATTCCAAGTCAATAAACACTCAACACACTTGTTGTTTGCGACATCTGGCTGGCTGACAGATGAAGTCAAGTCAAGTCAAGTCAAGTCAAGTCAAGTCAAGTCAAGTCAAGTCAAGTCAAGTCAAGTCAAGTCAAGTCAAGTCAAGTCAAGTCAAGTCAAGTCAAGTCACCATCAAAACGGGATAGATCAATTAAATTGGAGGGAATAATTTCATTGACATCAACACTGCTAAGGTTAATTTTTCTTTAGACACGTACGATTTGTCACTGTCAGTGATAATTTGACAGTAATGGGTAGAACTTGGATGTAAGAGACCACTTCAAAAAGAAAGAACGTAAACGTAAAACGCGGAAGAATCAATTTTGTATGAAGTATTATGTACACAAATTTTGTGCGGTTTGAAGTAACGTATACTGTAAAAATAGATAACAAAATTTGGATTATTTCAGTTTTTGTGTGTAAACTATACCAGAAATTGTATGATTTACGTCCCCATCAAGTTGAATTTCAAACATTTACTGTAAATCATTCGAACATTTTTATATTGTTGAACTAGAAAATTATGTTACGTCTCAATTATATGTGCATTCAAGGTAGGAGGGAAAATATAAAAAGGTGTAAAAAGCATGTACGTGGCATCTCCTAGGTAACCACAGACTAACCACAACGGATGAAGTTTCAATCTATTCCCATCACGTGTAGAGTTACTGATTGGTCAAGAGCAGAACAGTGCCAGACGCTTTGAGTTGACCGAAGTTTATACGGTCTAGAATAACGAGTCCAATTTTATTTTAGAAGAAAACAGCTCGAAAACATGAACAATGCAATATTATTGGTTCTTTATTGGATGAGCGTAGCGAGCGAAGCGAAAACTTCAATTTCACTGACCCCTCAAAAAATGTAGCTCCAATGTTTTTTTTTGTGTTTGTTTTTTTGTCTGTTTGTTCGCACGATTCCGGGCAAACGGCATAAGCGATCTTGATGAAAATTGAAGGGGACCTTCGAAATCTCTGAACTTAGACGTGCCACGTTTTTGGGTACAATTGAAGAAATATTTCTCATGAATATCGCACTTTTACGATTTTTTTCGATTTTTAGTGCGATATTTTCGTGCCATTTGGGCCGATTCTGACCAAACGGGTGGGGCTACAACGATCATATTATACATGGACATTAAGGTTATGGTGATGTAGTACCTTGTAAAAAAAAAAGTTGAAAAAGGTAACCAGAACCCATAAAATAAACGTACTTTTACGATTTTTTCGATTTTTAGTGCGATATTTCGTGACATTTGGGCCGATTCTGACCAAACGGGTGAGGCTATACAACGTTCATATTTCACATAGACATTAAGGTCATGGTGATGTAGTACCTTTTGAAAGAAAAAGTTAAAAAAGTTAGTCGGAATCCATAGAATAAAGGTTTTGATATGAGTTTTTTTGAGGTTTATAAATTAAGAAGTAACATTAGAAACTCGACAACAATCGCCTACAATGCATTCACAAAGCTCTTGCAAAGGAAAAGTGGTCCCACACAAACTAAAAACTTACAAAAACGCTCATCCATCAACGCGGCGGGACTTAAGCGTTTTCCTGGTCAATAATTAAAATATATTGTTTTCTGTGTAAAATAATCTTGTATGCTTGTGTAGTAAAAAATGCCTCCGATTGGTCAGATTGGTTTTGTTGTTGACATTGCCCTTCGACAAAAATGAAACAGAATAATTTTGGAGACCAGGTGGATTACGGGGACTGAGCTACCCTTACTTTAAAAGGGGATATATTCGAACCAGCTACAAAGTATGAATGAGGTTATGGAGATTACGTGTGCCCTTCTTCGACAATCTGTTGTTTAAGTAGCTTCGCTCGCTATTTAGAGTACTCCCGTACCCCTGCTGTGAGGGAATAAAGCCGACCGCGGTGGCACATACTATTAGGGCGCTGGTCCGAAGTATATAGCTCTACGAGGACGTGGGTTCGAATACCGCGTAAGGCATTGTTTCTTTGAAATCGCTTTTATCGTCATCTTATCACCACTCATCGTCTCGAATAGCCTTATAGTGCATTAATAGAGACGTCAATCAATTAAAATCAAATCACCCTGGGCGGTGAAAACGCGACCCCTTGTTGCGCGCACCAGTCACCACAACGTCCAGGGTGTCTACAAATTTTCCATTACAAAATTACCTGACTTTTCCAGGTTTTCCAGATGGAAAATTATATTTCTCCAGCCTGCAAATTTGGCTTTCCACCACATTATAATGGAGGAAAAATTGTTTATAAATTCAATGTCGTTTTCGTCGGGAATTTTAAACACCAGATAAGGCAAAATAATTTAAGAATAGTTTTTTAAAATTGAGAATTTCTATTTTCAGCAATAAAAAAGGTATTTAAAATTACTAAAATATTGACTTTTTTAAATTTCTAGTAAAATTCCCTAGCTTTTCCAGGCTTTCCAGTCTTGTAGACACCCTGCGTGCAACCAAGCAGCTGTACAGACACCATGCGTGCAACCAAGCAGCTGCACCGTGTGAACAATGTAGGCTACACATCCGAAGAGCACTCGCAAGATAACTAGCACGTGATGTCACTTATGCCCTTTGTGCACTGAGTGATGACTGATGAGTCGATAATATCGCCAATAGTTCGATTCGCAAGGCAGCTGTTCGCCCCATGAGTTAGACTTTAGCAATTAGTTTCAACAGTTTCCATTGTTTGCAAACCGTACGCGTTATATGATTAGTTGCACGCGTCCTGACAGCGGGGAGGCATCATTTGTTAAACGTCAAACGTAAGTGTAAACGGCTCCCTTCCACACCTTGCAAATTGGTATATATCCTCTAGCGAATGACCATGAGGTAGATGTTTGTGGCTTGTAGTCAAAATAAAAGGCAAACTTTGCTTTTGCTATGCCCAAAAGCGGTGAATTTGCGGTGAAAATTTTCAAAATATAATTGGAGTGGTGTAGGTATATATTTTCCTTCAATATTTAAGGGGTTTGGGGACTAGCTCTCCTAGTAAAGCACTTGCCGGACAAACAAACAATAAAAACGAAATTATGAGAATTAAGGGTCAAGTATTGCCCAAAAGCGGTGAATGGTGGTGAGGTGATAATTATGATTTATTTGTGACATCTTTGCTACTCTAAATTCTAGCGACAATCTGTTCCATAGTGACATCTGACCAAACGTTGGGTTCAAACCCATCATCACTCAATTGAGGGACTGGATTTTATCAGATTGCTTGGTTGACTTGTCTTGAGGTCGTTGTGATCAAGAGTTCAAAGACATAAATCAAACATCAGACTGACTCAAACACTGATGGAACATTCGCATCATCCGCATCACTTTAGAGGAGTTATCAAGGAAATGGGTATTTTACATTTTTGTAATTTCTCTTGGGAAGCCTACCAAGGGGCAATAACATCCCCCTCAGGAGTCCAACTAGATATTTTTGAAGGAAGGGGCATTTTAAGGAGATGTCCAAAGACTAATAACTAAACAAATCCTTGAATAACTTTCAGTCAGGATTGCCGATGGCAGGTATAGAACTTAGGACGTCCCGAATCAGAGTCTCAAGCGTTACTTTTGAGCTACTACTGTCGGAAATAATACAGAAACAATTCTATTTGTCCCAAAGTATTTCGGATCAATTCTCTGTTTTGACATACTGCCATTTTCCATGTGAGTTACTAAAACGTACAATATTAAAAATAATGGAAACTATTCTGAACGGGATTCGAGTTCGACAGCAGGGTGATATTGAACCGACGCCTCCAGCAGCAGTATCAGCATCAGCAACTCAGCCGGACGGCGCCCAGTGCATCTTCTCAACTCAAGCTCGTATTGATAACGATTGACTCCGCAAGAGACTCTTCCTTGTACGAGGATTTGATTGATGAGCGCGAGAAAAACAACCAATTCTTTCATCTGTCTTCGCTTGTATAGTTATTCTAATCACCAGTCCATCCATTCATCATTCGCTTCCGGCACTCTTTCAAATCCACCAATCAAATCAAACGTTAGGATCACGAAAGCGAAATCATCCAATCAATACAGTATAGGCCTTAGTCAAGAACCAAGTCTATTGTTTATACAAGACGATGAAGAATCGTGCTTTGATTTGAGTGTTGTTCTATTATTTTTACATTTCTTTTGTTGATAGCCACTACTAACAATTTATAAATCATTTTTAATGAGGACCATCGCAATATATAAAATATATTATTACATTCCATATGGTGAATAGAATTCTATAGAAAAACACTCTGCAAACGGTGACGTCAGCACTTGGGCAAGGGGGCGTTTACCCCTCCCCCCTAACTTGTCAATTTGGTCAGTGTTTGGATTGTTTTTGGTGGTTTTCTAGTTTCTACTATACAAAAACTACATTGTTTCTGTTTGCGTTCAGCCTTTTACTTTTATTTAAACTGATTTTCTCAATTTTCGCCTGTGGACGTCCTACTACCATCGCCACCACCTTTTGATTTCCACTTCGAGCACTGCAGAGGGATTAAACAAAAAAAAACTCTTGCCCCTCCTTCAAAAACTTCTACCGACGTCCTAGTCTGCAACTATTTGAATGTACGATGCGACACAACATGGCAGCGACCATGGTTTTCCCTACTGAAGCCCCTGATGTCACATTATTAGCCATTTCCTTCCCAAACAGTAATTAAAAGCCAGTGTGACATATGCCTACGTCACAGCGCGGCGATTAGGACACATATTCAGGATGTACGTGTGACAGAGGCGACAACGACGAGATACCATCATCATCAGACATAAAGCCCTCACTAACTCATGGACCTATACGCTCACCATGTAAGCTAATGATGATTATATATGAGAGCACTGCCTGTTGTCAATAGGCTATTTACGTAGATAAACGTGATACGTAAAAATAACGTTTAGAGAGTCAATAATTACCAAAATTTTACAATGAAGTTGAAGAAGTGTAGGGTGGAGAAAACGAAAAAGTAGGTATGGCGGTAAAATTAGATTTATGAATTTTGGAGAGCAGCGGAAGGGCTGGTGTTGTCGAAGTTTAAACGTTGAATTTAGGATTCACTCCCAAGTTTCTAGCTCAAACCAAGGTCCAATAAATACTTATCTAGTGGGCCTTGGTTGGAACAAATTAAAACCAGTTCATCTCTATCCCTTTTCGTTCCATTTGCGCACAACACACACAACAGTTGTTAAACATATGGTTCTTTCAAAACCTACATGATGAACAAATAAGTAATGTAAGTATTGTAATTTATAGCGCAATGGATGGAATAGTGATGCAGCAGCACACTTGCACTTGAACCGTTTCCCAACTAAAGCTGGAGATTGCTGCAAGCACCTCAACATCAGTTTCCCTTGTTAAACCTCAAACACCGCATTGCAACTGTGCGGACGAAAACATTACAAGCTTGGATAAAAAATATTAACAAACATAAACCAGCAAATAAAAACATATATAATTATGTCCGACCTAGATCCGGCCAAGCAGGCAAGAGTTGCTGGAGTGTGGCTATCTCCTTGGTCCATAGGTCCAACGAAACCAACAGCGTTCTTATAATTACAGAGATATTAGAGATACATAAGTAAGTGTGCTGTGCATGCATGCGAGGATCATGAAGTATGCGAGGCAGGAGAGAAGTTTAGCTAGAAGCAAGAAGCTCCTATATGTTAGCTGTACAATGAGCGATCTACCAAAAGACACTTCTTGGGGAATAACATTCGCATCGATTGGGTCTTGTTTGAACATTCTTGCCGATTGTGGCAGAAAATACACAAAATAATGTTGAAATTTCACTTAGGCCTATGTTCACTGTTTTGTTTGTGGATATGGGACATGAGACTTCTAGATCTCACCACTTTATGCAGTTGAGCCACTTATATCTTCCTCGTTTTCGGCTTGGCCCCTTTTTTGCAAGTTTTTGCATTTTTGTATGGTATTCTATTTACAAAAACTCTAGCGAACATTGTTATGAAGACAAAACATATGTATTGTCCCGGCAACTGTCCTCGTACGGACATGACCCCGGGCGGCCCTGGTTGGTCGAGGTTCCGTGACGCCCAGGACACTGCAGTGCATATTATCATCACTATTATTACCATCGTTTTGTCGTGAAACCAGCCGAACACGTTAGAACCACAGTTTCATGGAAGTCACACTGGACTGAATGTAGCCAGACAGAATACTACGTCAATCTGCGACAATCCTAGACACGATTTATTAGGAAATTAACCTGTATATACCTTGGAAACTACACTTTGAGCAAAGATTAGTCATTGAGTCAAGGGGTGTAGTACCCAAAAACTAAAAACTAAAAAAAAAATTCATCAATGCTGACAATAGTTATGGATTTACAGAGAAACAGAAAAAAATATTGGGTCACCCCCAAAACTCAAAAAATATATTTCAAATTTAGAAACTTAGAATTAAATATAGGGCAAACCGCGACCTGAAAAAAAATTGTCAAACTTGGTAATTTTCGAGCTAGGTCCCATCAGAAAAATATCTCCCCCAAGAAATAACACGTGGGGACAATCTTTATGCCCGATTTTAGCCCCAAAAGAATATTGGCCTTTATTGACGTACTCGACAACCTTTTCTGCAAATCTTCTATATTTTGTTTTTGTAATTTGGGCAAGTAGTTTGGTAAAAATGTTGAATAGCCCCTGGTCCTGTAAGTGAAAAGCGCTCGAGAGGCCACAGATTTTTGCTCAGACGTATTGGACCAGGGTATATTTTATTTAAATATAATTTAATCGTCATTTAAATCAGATTTAAATAAAATGCAACTTTTACTTCATTTTGAGCTAGCACTAAAGTTGTGACTACTTTACGTTAAAACTTCAGTTCAGCTAAAGATGACGCTATCAGTAGGATACAATTAGATAAAAATATTGCTCAGTAGGACGTTGAAATAATTGTATTTTCAGTCAGCTTTCAGGATATACATTAAAGATGAATCAAGATAATATGATTACGTGGACGTTATGAACGGAAGTTGTATTAATATTCCTTTGACAGAAGCTTGTCTAGCAAAACAATGCTCACGTTTTCATTCACCTATAACGTCAGTCCGTTCATGATTAAACCAACACCTAATTTAACTGTGTCATGGCCGCCGTAATTTAACTGTCATCCATTCTTATTAAACATCACTAATTTAACGTCAGTGATCCGATGATTAACCAACCTTATTTAATCCGTCAGTCCTTCCATGAGTTAAACAACCATTACGTCACTTCAAGTCATGGTTAACACACTAATTTAACGGTAAACGAGCAGATGCCAACTATGTAATTACGTGCCGATAGATTAAACCAACACATAATTAACGTCAGTCCGTTCATGATTAGACTATAGTCAGGAACAAATTAAGAGACTAAATTTAAAGAAAAATCATCAGTTCATGATAAAAACAACACTAATTAACTGTTCAAGGGATGTGACATTTTAGTCATTATCAATATCATTTCTTATGCAAAATGAGACCGATGTGGGAAGACTTTGAGTTTCAATTAATGCCAAGCTGAGCAGTGGATGCTCACAGTCTTCAAATTCGTTATAGCGACATGCACATGAAGGAACACGAAGCTCAATGTTAGAGGTCTTGCGTAAGAATCAACAATCGTAATAATAATTTTTTTTATAATTATTTAAAATTGGAATTGTTATGCAGGGGAATATTTAGAGAGGAGTTTTCAAAAAGGTGACAAATTACAAATAAAGATAAATATTAAATAGATTTTATGGTTGATAAAGAATTGTGTTTAGCACGATATAGAACACAGAAGCGAGCTTCAATTTCAACTGACCCCATTGCTCAGTGTTTTTGTTGAGCTTTTTATTTTCCGCAGCTGTGTCGCCCTGTAGGACAATCGGCAACGATGAAATTATGGTATTGATGAAATTGACGGACCTTCCTTTTTGGAATCTGGGATTATTTTGGTACATCGAAGAAATATTTCCATATGAATATCGTACTTTTAAAGATTTTTCGATTTTTAGTGCGATATTTTCGTGACATTGGGCCGATTCTGACAAAGGGTGGCAGAACGTTCATATTACTGGACAAGATTATGGTGATGTAGTACCTTTTGAAAGAAAAAGTTGAAAAAGTTAGCTAGAATCCATAGAAATAAAGGTTTTAATATTAGTTTTTCAATTTTTAGTGCGATATTTTCGTCATATTTGGGCCGATTCTGACCAAACGGGTAGGGCTACAACGTTCAGATTTCACATGGACATTAAGGTTATGGTGATGTAGTACCTTTTGAAAGAAAAAGTTGAAAAAATTAGTCAGAATCAACAGAAATAAAGGTTTTAATATGAGTTTTTTGAAGTTTATAATACCAATTAACAAATAACAATAGAAACTTGACAACAATCACCTCCACAATGCATTCAAAAAGCACTTGCAAAGGAAAAGTGCAAACAAACGCACAAAACGCAAAAAAAACTTACAAAAAACGCTCATCCATCAACGCGGCGGGACTTTAGCGTTTTCCTAGTAAGAGAGAATGGAACACATTTGGCAGTTAGCAAATATCTATTCTCTCGGCCAAGATGCATCCGACGTATATGAAACTTTGCACAGTTGTCAATAAAGCACACATGGACAGCCCTGTGCTCACAGATTTACAAAAATTTGTCTTCAACAAAATCAGCCAGAAAAAAATCACGAATATAGTCAATTTTGAAGTTTTTAACCAAATCAAAATTCGTGAAAACTAATTTATTTTTTATAAATTATTTTAAATCAAAATTTGGAAATGTGTTACTACAGAGCCCTATATTTCCAGGTGTCAGTCGTCCGAGCGAACAGCAATTTGCCTAAAACGCAGGACTTTTAAAATAGTTTTAATCGGTTTTATAAAAATGAATATTTTAGTGTTTTACACGATATAGAAATCCATATAATTCGTATTTAGAGTGTACCATGCACCATGCATTTTCAATGGGAGACTTTAATTTAAAGCAGACTGAGCCAGCCCTGTAGGACGACACCATCGACGAGGAAAAGCACGTTATTGGCAATATAGAACTGAGCTAAAAAATGGCCCCTTTTGTAGAATCTGTATATATAATGATGTACGCTATGCCATATGGCCCCTAAACTTTAAAATATCCTAAGAAAATATGTTTTGTGTGGTGTTGAGGACATGCTCATGCCAGAGAAATGCATAAACATTGCAGTGCATCGAGATCTCGTGTCGCCATATATGTGGAAGATTGCCGGCGATGACTACACTGCAAGGTTACTCGCTTGTATGGTGATGACCTCAGAATCCCGCTATGTAGAACGCTCCATGGAATGCCAGTTAGAATAATATGTTCTATTTATTTATTTAAAACATTCATCCAGTCAACAACAGAGCACGCTCCATAAGTGTAATGAAAAAAGTAAAATTGCAGTTGTAACTTCTTGTGTAGCATTTACATATGGGAAAAAACTATATTGCAAACCATCACCATAGCAAGACGATTGCTTTACATGTTAGAAACAATAACAAAGCCATTTTCGTGAACGAACATTCAAACTAAAAGGATCAACATTAATTTGATTTTTTTCTAAGAAAGCCATTTCAGAAGGTGTAATTCATTAATGGCTTTAAAATAATTATAGTGACAATATTAACCCCTTGTGAATTGCATTATTGTATTTTGTTTTGTTATTGTTTAAATACAAAGTTATTTATTTTTCAAATTATAAAAATAACAATATGAATATATTTTGTACCGAGGTTGTCGAGCTCAGCGTTTCTTCATCTTCATTTATTGTTGTCTTTGTGTTTGTGTATATACATAGTGTCATATTCCCTGCTGAACGGGCTATAGTCTACGTCACGGAGAATGGTCTCGAAAACAAAGCCCAGGCCTCGTCATGATCACGTCACAGTGCAGACCTAGTCAAGGTGTAAACTCGCTCCATAAAGTGAAGGAAGGTTATGGGCATGGGAGTTCTTCACTCCTGCACTTACACTCGCAGCATTACGTTCATGTGTGTGACCTTGAGCGTGTACACCGCGAAGAAGGTTCACTTTCTGCTAAGTAGTCGAGAACTAGGTTGATGAGGTTGCGCAAAGTTTCGGCGCCTAGGTAAAACTTTCGATCTCGGTTAGATGATGGAGAAGAAGATGATTAGTGGTGACGTCACGCAACTGGTTGCCCTTAGCAACGAAGAAAATTGACTCCAAACAAACTTTGGCCCCTGCAGTAACCAAATACAACAATACATCTCAAACTCAAAAATGATAACCTTTGAATTATATTGTAAATTAGTAGACCTATAATTTGATAATAAAAATTATTGTATGAACGTTTAAAGATACCGTTGAGAGACTACGGAAATCCTACCCATTGATTTCTTATGGGATATGGGATAGTGTCGGCACTGCGAGGATGACATCCACAGATGATAACTCACAGTCTTACAGTCTGCTGAGGCCCTTCGGTCCATTTCAAATGATAAAATAGTAAACAGATTTTGGATTTGTGAAAAGTTCAAAAAGAAATATTATGGTAATTTAATTCAGGGCAAATCAACACTCCACAAATCAACGCATCAAATAATCTTGGAACTTCGCTGCACCTTCAACCATACACTGATTGATTTGATTGTTTACTAAGCAAACGTGGATTTTATAATGAAAACCGAATAAAGTGAAATTTTTTTTTTTTTTTTGAATATGTATAATATTTGTCAATTGAAATCTGTATGTGAAAATATTTGTGTTAGGTGTAGGGCCTATGCATTTTGATTAAAGTTGAGAGGTTGTTGTGTGTTCTTCTATAGATAAAGATCAAACTACTGCCTTATTTATCCCTTATAAAACCTTGCGTCCCGGCTACAAGAATAGAATACGCATGTATTTATATTCACATCTCACATTACATTTACATATATTTTCATAATTTAACACGGTGGCTTATCGTGACGAAGGCCAACGTGAAATGATACGAGTATGCGATGAGCCTAACTACATCCAAAGTGACAGCTCATGATTCAACGATATTCTTCCACACAGAGATATATCCTTTTACCATGGGGGTAGCTCATATCTGAAGCTTCGAATCGACTTGAATAAAGCAGAAGGCTTTCGTTTGTTATACATAATTCATATTTATTATCAAAAAAGTTATTGTCTGGTTCAGATGAGTAGCAGCCAGACAGATTGTGCTCAAAGCCTACGCGTAACAATACCCCCCTAAACTAGACAACCCTCTAAAAAGAATTGTTTCCCCCAAAACCCTGTCACTACACGCGCAATGTACAATGCGCACGCGCGTACGTACAGCTTATTGTGAGAAACATCGCATAACAGTTGGTTGCGCTAAGCTGTGGTGGTTTTGTTGACAAGGCGTCGCGAATTACCAACATAAAGCGTTCAACAACCTCATTCAATCAACCCCTATGATATCCACACACTCTGCACACACGCCCCTCATTACGAACATACACAATACGCGGGTACACTCGCGTGAAATCAACAGGGAGCACAGCTTACCTGCGTGTGTCTAGACTCTACTTTATGACGGGAAGCCGATCACAGGCAGAAAATGTATTTAAAATTTGTATCAAAATACGATTTGTCAATTATAATGTATGATATAGATGATAGCAAAGGCGTAAAAGTTTGTAAAAGCCTGAGGTTCTGGGTTCGATCCCCAGTTGGTGCAAAAAAACGATTGATTGATTGGTTGATTGAAAAACGAGCTTGTATTTAAAAACTCTGTATAACTAGATCAATAATGTATTTTTTACAAACAAAAAATTATTTTTGAAATTCTCTAAGTGAGGCACGAAATCTAATTTATCCTGCATTTCATTATTTATCTATATTTTTCGGACAGCTTCTAGTATAAATTCGAGAAAACTTTCTCCAATATGTATAAATATAAAATAGGAACAAGAACAAGAACATTACTTTGGTGAAATTAGGTATACAGATTCAAATAAGTGGTGTAGATTCAAATTAAGAGCCCCCACAAGATTTATTCGGGCCCAAAACAAAAAATATTCAAAACGAAGGATGAAGGAAAATATACTGTTGTCATCAACTTGAATTGTTTTTTATTACTCGAAGCGAGAATCTGAGTTCGATGTTAAAGTCGATGAGACATACAACAACGTAAGAAATCACACAAGTCGAGTGTACTATATGTGAACGCTTAGCCTGAGACAATGTTGTCAAAACTCATCAAAATTGTTTAAAAAGTCTCCACTTGATTTATACACGAAACAAACAAGGGTATTGTTTGTCAAACTAAGACGGTGTTAAATTTAAATTTAACGCAGCCCTTAAAGAATTGCCCTGCATAGTACGACTGTTTTATTTTGCTTTATCCCAAACAGTTTGAGAGCAATGAAAATACAATAAAACGCGTTCACTTGCATTGTGCTGACTACACTAATGTCCCTGGTTTAACGAGTGAGTTTTAACGGCCGAGTAATGACCGACTGAAGTTGTAAAGAACAGGTGATAACAACGGGAGAACAATAACACGACTAGGGGCAGAGGTACACACTGCATCGAGGAGCCTAAATATATTTGTCGAGGATTAGATGCACACGATAATCGATATTATCGATCGGTTATCAATAATGGATATTATTTCGATAATCGATAACCAAAGTTCATTATCGATAATCGAAATATTACATAATTGGACAATGGTTACACGAACCAAAACACTAAGACGGAGATTACTCAAGTTGTGCATGCACTGGCTGGACTGATGGTGTCACACAGCACACTCGAGATTTATGTTTGGAAATGAGCTATAATAACGGAAGCCAAACACATGACATCGAGGACAGCGAGGCAGCAAACGGAACGCGATTGTTTTGTTTTGTTTTGACTTACACTTGCCACACTTGAGGTTCCGCTTATAGGTCGGAACAGGCTTTTGGTGATATCGATTCGATAATGGCATTGATATTTTGATAATCGATAAAGAAAAAGTATCGATGTGCATCCCTATCGAGGATCAAGCCTAAAATTAGTGGTACCAGAAATTTCGGGGCCGACTCAAAGGTCAAATATGGTACCAGATATCCGGATATCCAAAAATATGGTGGGGAAATGGTGGAGGTGCCGGTCCAGGATTTACATATTTTATTAGTGGCGGTGCCGATCCAGATAATTTTTAATTTTTAGCTAATATACAAAATTTTCAATAGAAATAAAATGCAGACGACACAAAATGATTTGGGAGATAATCACAATGTAAACAAGTAGAGTTGATTTCCCTTTCCACGTCATGTAACGGTCTTCAATTCCCACCCGACCCGACCTTCAATACCTTAACCCGCTCAGTCATACCCAAAATAAATTACAAACAACGAAACTTTAAGCATGTTCACCGAAATAAGTTTTCCAGAATATGCATTTAAACTAGTAGTTTTTACTTTTGAGGAAGAACATTAGTAAGGCTGATGAATACTACCACTATTGCTACTTCAAGTTATATATGGACGACATATGTTGAATCCTACGATTATTTTCTCGTGGTGATACAAATACCATCAACGTACCGGAAAATGTGAAACATTTTAGAAAGCAATGTATTAAAGATACGCATTTCAAAATACCACATTATGAAGTCAAAGTTGAGTGACGCTATTTAAAAATGTCAACCATCCAAATCATATATTATTTTCACAACTTGGCGCCCAAAACCGCGCATAAAAGTAGCAATGTGGAAATATGTATCAGCCAAAAAAACTTATACAATGTTTAATTTGGTGTCAGACAACTGATGTGAGTAATATTCTTACTTTATTGTGGTATGCATATTTTGATGAACACGCTATCTGAACCTTAAAAAAAACTACAAAAACATGTAAAATTCCTGTTAGAATTCTTGCATTTTGTTCTGTGTTTCACAAGTTTTTGTATGCATGGAATATCAATAAGATAGAGTCTCCTCCCAACATTGCGTCTAGCTAGGGTCACTACTCCAGCTACAACACACGACAGCCACCCCACGCATCAGCAACGAGCGTACTCACACAGGACAGGATGCGAGCGAGCCAGCCCGGACAAACCATCGCAGAATAATAGCCCGTGAAATTGCAATCAAGAGGAAATTGTTATAA
This sequence comes from Sweltsa coloradensis, assembly GCA_024449915.1. Classification (NCBI taxonomy): domain Eukaryota; kingdom Metazoa; phylum Arthropoda; class Insecta; order Plecoptera; family Chloroperlidae; genus Sweltsa; species Sweltsa coloradensis. The sequence continues at coordinate 830,599 of JAMZAV010000531.1, forward strand.
ATAATAAACCGTTTAGAATAGACCGACGTCACAATGGCCTAATTCAGTGGCCGGGATGAAGAATTGCTGCGAGGGGGACATCTGGTTTATCATACGCGTCGGTCGCGGGAGGTCTCTTGATGTCAGGGGTGGTCTTGTTCAACATTATACCCCTACAATGAGAAGATTTATATGTTTAACTAATTTCCTTGTTGTACATTGTTTGACTAATAGTAAACTGGTTCATATAGACCGCCATAACTTATTCCCGTCTAGACTTTAAACTATGCAGAACAGAACGGTGGGGTCACAGATAATAGGGCGGTTTTGAGACCTGATTTAAATTTCCATATTTGAAATCGTTTTTTAAATTCATGGGCGCAAAGCTTTGAATAAATGGTTATCCATTTGGTATTTTATTACTCATCGCATTACAACGTGCAAATAAATTAATTAATTAATTAATTAATTAATAAATAAATAAATAAATAAATAAAAACACCATTAAAACCACGAAAATGTGCAGGAGGATTATATGCAGATTCTATGGGGCAAAGTGCCAGGAAATATCATAACACTTTATCAAAGTTTACGTTAAATGTATTGTCTACCTATATTGAATTGTAGTGAAGGATTCGCGAATCTACACAAATTCTAAGATAAAAATGTCCTCGAGAGTTCGGTCTAATTAAATGTCACACTGACATTTTTCTTCGCAAATGTCACAATGTCAAATTCAGATCAAAATGTCAGTCCTTACAAGAAAGCAGGTCGGCAACTAATGCAAGAGAGCATTCAGGGGATCCAACTTGACGGCGCCGTATAGTGTCTTGTGAAACTGTGTGTGTGTATAGGCCTACAACCCATGCATTTCAACTGAAACTCAGCCCACATTTGTCAAATATGCACATTTTGTTATCTCACGATGAAAATGTCTTGGACTTGTATAATATAACTTTCGAAGTTCATTGGGGTATAGGTTTTACAATAAGTGGCAAATTATAGGCAAAAATTTCAATTAAAAAAAAGTTCAAATTTTTTTTTAATACACATGCAATTTTAAATGTGAAAGTATATTATTACACATATCCTACAACAAATACGTAGGCTGTCTACCAAATTTAAAAAAAAACGTGTGAAATATATCGTCACCCTAGAATCTAACTACCTTCTAAAAATATTAAAAATTGAAAAATCAAAACTGCCATGACAGAGCATATTATTTTTTTTTTTTTTTATGTAATTCTTACTCAAAAAAAATTACTGCTAGGTCCAAAAATCCTTTTAAATAAATAAATTATGGCAGAAATTTAAAATGAATGACTGTTTCAGAATTTGTGATAGTACTTACACATTCTAAGTCCTAAGCCATAAATAAATTATAGCAGAAATTTAAAATGAATGACTGTTTCAGAATTTGTGATAGTACTTACACATTCTAAGTCCGAAGCCATAAATAAATTATAGCAGAAAGTGAAAATGAATGACTGTTCCAGAATTTGTGATAGTACTTACACATTCTAAGTCCTAAGCCATAAATAAATTATAGCAGAAATTTAAAATGAATGACTGTTTCAGAATTTGTGATAGTACTTAAGACTGTAAGTGAATGACTGTTTCAGAATTTGTGACTAAGTACTGTTTCAGAATTCCTAAGTACTATCACTACTGACTAACTGACTGACTGACTTCTGAAACAGTCATTCATTTTAAATTTCTGCCATAATTTATTTATTAAGCGAGCGAAGCGAGCGTTTCCATTTGACTCTGCCGGAAAAATTAGTCACTGTTTTTTTTTTTGTTTGTTTGTTTGTTTGTTTGTTTTTTTTTTTTGTTTGTATGTCTCGCGATAACGTTCGAACGGAGGCTCGGATCGAGTTAAAATTTTGACCATCCGCAAGCTTCGTTCTCGATTGAATGCCATTAGTTTTGTGGCAAAATCGTTCAAAAAGTTAAAAAGTTACATTAAAGTTAACCGAAAGTTTTTTTTTCAAACTAACCGGCGACAAAATCTGAGATAGCCAAATCATTAAAGATGTCCGTCCGGTCACGAAGATGTTAATTTTATTTTGATCCGATAAGTAGTGTAGATGGAAATTACATTATAACAAAAGCAACGTTGCCATGGCAACGAAAAGACGCGCGAAGTTTCTAATGCACTGCCACCTAGAAGTAATCAAAATACTTTCGAGGAAGCAGTCTATTATTTGTCAACAAAGAGTTTAAATAGTTTTCCCACGGAGTCAAGGTCCTCTAGATGGCGGTGGATTTTAAAGTAAAGATTTACACACGGGTTTACCCAAATACCTTGGCAATAATAAATAATATTGGAAACATTGCCCTGTGGACAGCGAACGTCGCAAATTTTAAAATTTAAAAAAATGTGCAATGTGGGTCTAGCTATAGCACGTGCTCGCTTATCAACGCGTCCACTGAGCGTTTCTAATTTAAAATGATTTTTGGACCTAGCAGTAATTTTTTTTTTTTTGAAGGAGATGGAACAGTATGGTTCTAGGGCGACGATATGTTTTTCGGGTGAACTATTCGGATGAATGATTTACCTTAGTTTTAGGCTCTTTCGTTGTAAAAAATGTGTTTATCACAGAACGACGAACGCACATCAGATCAAATGACATAGTTATATAACAGTGTAGACTCCGCGTCATGTGGCCCATTAAAACCACAGCTTTAGTTTCGATTGGGGCCGGTGTTAATATAGGCATTTACACCGGTCAAATCCTCCTTGTTCTAGCTGTTATACTAAGTGAAAAGAGAAGATTGAAAATTATTCCCAATTACTCACTTTATCTGTCATATTCAGTTAAATTTACATGACTGATTTCAGTGATTTATTATAATACGATGTAATCAAAAAACAATAACAACACAAAACGGCTACATTAGATAAAAAATGAAGGTCTTTTATTGCTATTAAATGTAAATTATAAAATATGCTAAACTAAAACACAAGGCCATACAAGTTAATTTGACGGTAAAAAATGGATTTTTAAATTCAATAATAATAATTCAGGACATGCAACCAAAGAAGTAAGCATGCAAAGTCGAGAAATTTAAATAAATTTAAGAATTTTAGGATAATGTGTACAAAACCAAAAAATATATAATAAACCTTAAGATTCTGGAAAAGAATCGAAATACTACATGTATTTTATCATCAAAATAACTTGAAAATGTGCAGATTTAAATTAAAAAATAATGCGGATTATTATTGTAACATAGCATGATTTTTGCATGTTGTTTTTTTGCATTGATTATCAAATTAAATACGAATTGATATTTTTTCATACATTTTGATTTTTGCAGATCCGGAGAAGGTAATTTTTATTTAACTTTTTTTAAATAGGATTAGTTCTTGTGGAAGGACTATTATATAGCTTGGTTGCTTTGGTATAAGTCCCCCACTGAAAATCAGGTACTAATATGACTGAGTGGGTAGACTCTAAAAACGAATTTATTTTCTTTCTTTCTTTCTTTCTTTAGGTAGCACTTATGAAAAAAAATATGACGGATTGATGTAACACCTACCCCTAAACTAAACTTACCCCGTTGACCCCATTTCATTTAATCTTTGAACCACATTGCATGACAAGATTGGGCAAATTCAGCCATACAAACAGTAATTTACATTTTAAACATCGTTCAAACACAATCTTGAAGAACCTTTCTCAAAGAGCGGTGTTCGTTTACCAGGAAATCTCTAAGGTGGCAACATCTTCGAGTCACGAATAAGTCACCACCAGCCGACGACCATGCCGGGCAGGTGATAATTATAACATGCCACACGCAGACTGGGATCAGGGTAGACAAAGGTGGCGTTGATAGCGGTTGAGGTTTTGAAGCTGAATTACAGCTTATTTACTCGCCAGCTAATGCGTCTAATGGTACAGGTGGCGTGTGCCGTCTGCGGGCGCTACACTTCTGCCAGGTCAGGTGATGGCTTCATCTAGAGGTCGGGCCACTTCATACTTGCCACAAAAAACAAATAATTCATTTGTAGGCCATACTTAGATTTACCAGGGTTGCAAACACAAATCATTGGACATTTCACTGTTATTTACAATAATATCTTTATTTAAAAGGTGATATTTCGACTTGTTTACAGAAGTCTTTACAATTTGTTTGATTTGTGTGGTTAATTTGTTTGATAAAGACTTTTGTAAAGAAGTCAAAATATCACATTTAAAAAAATATATTATTGTAAATAATAGTGAAAAGTCCAATGACTTGTATTTGTAACGTTACTACCTGTTATACAGTTTCAATTTTTATAATTTACCAGGGTGTCTACAAATTTTCCATTACCAAATTCCCTGACATTTCCAGGTTTTCCAGATGGAAAATTATATTTTTCCATACTGCAAATTTGGCTTTCCCGCACATTATAATGGAGGAAAAATTGTTTATAAATTCAATGTCGATTTCGGCGGGAATTTTAAACACCAGCCAGAAAAGGCAAAATAATTTAAGATTTTTTTTTTTAATTGAGAATTTCTATTTTCAGCATCAAAAAAGGTATTGAAATTACTAAAATTTTGGATTTTTTTACATGTCTAGTAAAATTCCAGAAAAAATAACAAAACTCCATGACTTTTTCAGATAAATTAAATTCCCCGACTTTTTCAGGTTTTCCAGTCTTGCAGACACCCTGTTAAGGTTTGTGGTTTATGGTCTAAAAGACTAACTTTTCTAGAAGCTTACGTTGCGCTACCATTGGCTGGATATATGAAAGTGCGCTTCTCATTGGCTGGGTTAAAGGTTAAAGAAGTAATAGCTAACGAGATAACATTATGTTTAACTTCTTAGACCTTAACCTTGGGAAGAACGCTATAAAGCTAGTGGCTTATTTATTTATTTATTGGATGAGCGTAGCGAGCGTAGCGAGCGAAGCGAAGATTCCATTCTACTACACTGGAGAAAAAAATCCGGAATGTTTTTTTTTTCTTTCCTTTCCTTTCCTTTTTTTTTTTTTTGTATTTTTGTCTGTTTGTTCACACGATTCCGGCTAAACCGATACTCCGATTGAGATGAAATTTTATGGAGGCCTTCGAAATCTCTGAACTTAGAACTGCCACGTTTTTGAGCGCAATCGGAAAATTATTTCTCATGAAAATCGCAATTTTAAGATTTTTTTCGATTTTTTTAAAATTTCTTTGACTTATAACACCTACATGCTTTATCCGATTTTAATGATTTTTGCACAGAACCTTTATTTTATGAATTTAGATATTCTTGTGAAATTTGAGCGCAATTGAAAAAATATTTATCATAAAAATCGAAATTTTACGGGTTTTTTCTTTTTACAATTCTTTGACTTATAACACCTACATGCTTTATCCGATTGTAATGATTTTTTCGCAGAACCTTAATTTTATGAATTTATATATTAGTGTTAAATTTGAGCGCAATCGAGAAATTATTTCTTATAAAAATCGCAATTTTACGATTTTTTTAACAATTACGATTAATAAATTAAAAAATTAAAGTTAATTTTTAATTTAATTTAATTTAATTTAATTTAATTTAAAAAAAATTCAACTTAGTAATGATTTTTCCACAGAACAACAGAAAATTCGCATAACACATGGCAGCTCAATGCACCAATTACGCTCATCCAACAACGCGGCGGGACTTAAGCGTTTTCCTAGTTTATTGATATTTACCTGCCAACTGTGCAGGAATGACAATGATTGGCCCTTTGTACAATAATTTCAGTTTAAGGCGCGTTTCAACTTAGTTAAAACTAAACTTTTGCTCCAAAGGAATTTTATAAAAGGACAAATTTTAAAGAAAATGTAAATGCAGGTAAACGAATTATGTTTTCCTCCTTTGTAAATCAGTTTTTTTAACATTTAAGAATACGTTAAAAACTTTATGGGGATAATTTGGGGGAAAAGCGTGTAGAAATTCAACATCTATTAATTTATAGTAAACCAAAAAATTCCATAAATTTGACAATGTCATCCATGGCAACGAAATTTTAGGATGTCCTCTTATGCAATGGAATTTCTACATGAAATATATTCGAAACCTGATAAGTTTGATGAAATGACTCACGTCACTTTAGCCTAGGACTATTAAAGTGTACTGCTTGTTGAACGAGATACCGTGTTATCTCGGTGTTAGATAATAAACCGCGTCTGCTTCCCGGAAACTAGCATCATAACACGACTCAGAACTAAGTATACATATTATCACCGAGCATGTTAAAGCCTATCATTGGCTATCTCGAGCTTTTAGGAGATTTTATACAAGTGTGTGAGTTATGAGGAAAATAGGGGAGTAAATATAGTGAGTGAGTGGTTTCCTTATTCGGTTTAGTTGGATTGATTAATGCACTGTGGCTAATCGAGACGATGAGTGGTGATAGATGAGGATACAGTATGAATAGAAGGGAGGAGGGGAAACCCGGTACCGGCACGTAGCCTACTCCTTTCGAAAAGTACCAAGGGGACCAACGGCTTTATGTCCCATCCGAAAGAACGGTGTAACCTTGACAGTCATATAGGTTGATCCACTAACCCGGACTGCCGAGCAGACATCGAGGAGAACGAAGCCGTTACACTAGCTCTCGAACCCTCCATCTGTTCTAACCAGAAATAAACGTTGAGTTTCAGGGCATAGCGGTCACCCCTGACCACGCCCGAGGTTGCTTAACTTCGGTGTTCCAGTGGGAACCGGTTTAACGACCTCGGCTAAACCGCTGGCTTAATTATTGTCGCGTCAACAGCAAGGTATTGATGTGGGGTGTAGGGAGGACAGACCCGTGCTGAATAATCCAGCCACAGGAAGAGTGCAATTGGACCCGAGTTCGTGCTGAATAATCCAGCCACAGAAGAGTGCAATTGGACCCGAGTTCGTGCTGAATAATCCAGCCACAGGAAGAGTGCAATTGGACCCGAGTTCGTGCTGAATAGATCCAGCCACAGGAAGAGTGCAATTGGACCCGAGCTCGAATGTATCGTATAGTCGCACGTTTCTGCTATATCGTCATCAGCTATTGCCAATATTAAATTTAAATCCAATTAAAATATATTTTAGAAGTAGATACTAAAAGTTGAAAGTAGGTATACCAAAATAAGGTTTTTCGAATAAACAATCAGTTATACCTAGAATTAATAATATTTTTGTCGTTTTCGGTCATCGAGCAAGTTTTGAGTATCAAAACTACTACACAAAAGCAGATAAAATGTGTTGTTTTAATATTAGAATTTAATTTCTTACTTCTTCTTCCATTAATATCAGCTGATAATGCCCTTACGTACAAACTCACAGTAACAAAACTCGTATGTGACACTTTCAATAAAATATCGGCAAATTGCAACAAATAATAGAAAAAAACAACAACATTGCAATCTAAATGATATTATTATAAGCCTCGGAATTAACTAGTGGTCCCTCTAGAAGAGTCATTAGTGAGGTGGTCCCCATCCGGTCGTTGTGCCGAGCGCCCCCTACCCACGACACTGACATGTCCCCTACCCTACCCTAACCGTAGAGGCCTAATTGACGACTTGAATTGTACCCGCCTCCTGACGTCACGAGGGAACATGGCGGAATTAGTGGGTATAAATCCTCATTTCGCAAGTGGACGCCTGCTTCACGGCGCAACACTTATCACGCTCTAACTTTTATTCTATTCATTATTTGGACAATAGTTAAATAAATAATATTTAGCAAATATATCATTCTTTGTAATAGCGATTATTTCGATTTTTTTGACACAGTCGTTAGCTTGTTATAACAATGTACGCATCATTCATGTGAAAATTATCAATAACTAAAGTTTTCTCAATAATTTAATTGACAAAAAACTACTGATCGGATTTCGACAAGACCTCTTTAAAAATATGCACCAGACTTTTTAGACAAGAAATAAACTAACTTTCTAGATAGAAAGTGCACTGAACGAAACTTTGCAGCATAGAGTAATATGCAGGGTATGTGTTTTTAACTAAAATACGCACTCTTGACGTGCGGATGAGCCGTGAAAAAGTGCACGCTGCATATTACTCTATGCTGTAAAATTTCGTTCAGTGCACTTTCTATCTAGAAAGTTTGTTTATTTCTTGTCTAAACAGTCTGATGCATTTTTACAAAGAATCCTTGTCGAAATCCGATCAGTAGTTTTTTGTCAAATTAATTAATGAGAAAACTTAAGTCATTGATAATTTTCACTTGTGTGATGCGTACATTGTTATAACAAGCTAACGACTTGGTCAAAAAAATCGAAATAATCGCTATTACAAGGAATGATATGTTTGCTAAATATTATTCATTTAAGTGTTGTCTAAATAATGAATAGAATAAAAGTTAGAGCGTGATAAGTGGTGCGCCGTTCAGCAGGCGCCAACTTGAGAAATAAGGATTTATACCCAATACTAGTCACGTGACCTATCGATCGTTTTAAGCTCCGCCCATTTCGAGTCGTCAATTACAACCAGTCCGCGAGATAATAACAGAGATAATCCACGTACTGTATGACGCTAGGTACAGTTCTAGTACTACATGTGTTACACAGGACGGTGTAGAAGGGCTGTAGAGTTCCATAGAAACAGACACTCTTTTGAAATTACTCTTTATTTTGGTTTCCAAATGAACTCATGAACAAGCGTACATTTAAAAATAAATTAATAATCGACTAGCTACAAGAATGTACGATTTGACCCATTTTAAAAAAATGTTTATTTTAAATTGAATTATATTTTTAATGTTTCGAGTATTCTTGTGTATATAAATTCATTATATATTATCTTGTAATTTTATTTGGTGACCTTTTTTTGTAAATTGGGTGTTTGACCAATAGGATAAACTTCAAAATAAATTAACGTAAAAAGATCCAAATTCATTGGCTTTAACGAATTAATATAACTATATATCTTTAAAATTTCTACTATCCCAGCAATTGTGTTTACCAATTAATAAGTACGATCATTTTCAGACACACAAAAATTGCGTTCAATCGACTGGGCTACTTGTTTGGAAGAGAGTCAAGAGTAGGCCTACACCCTACAGGGGAGGAAGAACAAAAAAGTGTCGCCTACATTTTTGTAGATAATTATAATGCATACATAAATAACATATTAATATGAATGGAGAATATACGTATAGCCTCTGGGTTTTCAATGTGCATTTTACCAACTAAGTATTATTAATACTACAAACAGATACAATATAATAATACCTGCGCCAACTCGAATCCAATTAACATCTTCTGCGCACGTGCTACAATTAATTAACCCCAGAAGAACAAAGAACTAAAACAAAATGACGCTTGTCCCCTCGTGATTGGTCGAGGAACTGACCAATGAGGGCGCTCCCTGGGTGCTTGCCGAGTGCACTTATATCTCGTGCAGACTTATTCAAGATCCCATCCAAGATAGAAACATTTCTTTTATTTTATTCCAATCTTATATTGCATGATTTTGGGAATATAGCCTACAGATTTCCTATTGTTAAGGCACACTTTTGGCACGATTGTGCGAGAGCAGACAGACAGACAGACTTGGGCGAAGATTGGGCACGCGCCACTGATTACGCACAATAAAAATAATACCTGAATTCGACAATTATTTAGAAAACAACATACATTTTATACGATCCTAATATTTTTTACTAAGATTCTTTACAAGATTGTTTAGCAACATTGTTAAATTTGCCGAGGTACATAAGTGGACGGGGGTATTTAATGGATTCAAATATATGACGACTGTCCTAATTCTATGGCAATTTCGTGAAAGGTTGTCGCTTTCATAGTTCGATGTCTTAGGGCGTGTATAAATTTAACTGCATGCATGCAACATATTAAGATAATTGGTATGCATACTAATTATCTAGATGTTAAACTGGAAATATTAATCGGAATCCGATCTTTTAATGAGGAAACAAAGAATTTAAATTATAACAGAATTAGTCACAAATACGAAAAACATCTGCGACAATGACCCCCGCATTCTACGGGAAACCCCACCATAACATAATTTTTTGTTGAAGAATGAAGAATAACTGTCGTATCGGTAATGACAGATGCAAAAGTATTGATAACTGAATACAATTTACAACAAATAAAACAAATGAAACATGGATAAATATACGTAGGGTCATATCATCCAAAAAAAGATTGTGAAGAAAAATAGTTAGGCCTACAAGTAGAGATGCAGCATAGCTTATATTCGTATGCGTCCGGACGCAGACGACAAATACGACAAATATATTGTTTCCCAACAAATTAAAAAACAACTAAAAATAAAATGTGATTGTGCCAAAACAATGAAATTTAAAAAAAAACATGAACCTCGGAAGTAAAAAAAAAATATTCTACTCCTCGATCATTAAACTAATCTAATCAGAACATATTTGGTAGTATTGAGAAATTAAAGTAATAAAGAGATAAATGATGTGATAATTCTGTGTTGGGTGAACTGCATAAACAAAAAATTAAAATTAATGAGAAAAAATGACGTAAGAATCACGGAAATACAGGCTATACACGATCTTCAAACTAATATGGATAGTGTTAGTTACAAAGTGTGGTCATTTGGACGAGATAAGTGCAGTTATTAGGAGGCTGTAACACCACCAGGCCACCGAAGCTCACGTGTGTTGTGTGTGGTCCACCCTAAACATACTGGAATTAGTCTTAATACGCCGACAATTAGGGAGGTTTTGTCTACGAGGTTGTAAATGAAAATGAGTGATTAGAAGAAGGTTGTTGAGATTGTGGCATGACTGCATTGTCTTGGAAGAGTTGATATCAGGGGCCGGAGTCTAGTCTATAGTCAGTTGAACCCGTAAGTTTCAAGCAAAACTAAACAAATTGAATAACATTGATGAATCAGAACTCAGGTGTTATCTTCTCATGCAGGTCGACTCATGTGTCACTCAATTCAACAACATCGGAAGACTAATGAATTCAAGATTTAACTATTACAAATGCTCAGCTAATATTAGAGAATTATATTTATTATTTGGTTTTTTATTTTAATACTGGTATGCACAAGTAATGAGAGGAAGGTTATTATGTAATATTGTTGGATGAGCTCTGGAGGATATAGTGGAAATGCTCTCGGCCGACTGACACCACAGCCCAACAGTTGTTTACAATTTTGGGTAGTATAGGCCTAGTTGTCAAGGAAGCTGAAACATTGGGCTCTCTCGTAACACTTTTCATACAAAATTAAATAATTGATTTAAGGTTTTTGGATTTTGGATTTTCTTAAAGTCTTTCATTGACCACATTCGTGGATTGATCCATGGCTGATAAACATAAAATATTAAAAATCTACTACTGTAGGCATGGGCGCCGGGAGGGGGGGGGGGCAAGGGGGGCGCTTGCCCCCCCTGGATTTCACGAAAAATAAATTTTAACTGGCGATATGCGTTTATTACATATAAATTAATGTATTCGTGAAACCGAAATTCAATTGAAAATTAATATTAATAATATTAATATATTTAATGATCTGATCGGGAGCGGAGTGTTGCTAGTTTTTTTTTTGTTGCTATTTCATCAAAGTTAGCGGTGCCGGTGCTGCCTTTGAATTTGGCGGTATTTTAAGTTGGTACTAGCGGCACAAGTGATAATTAGATGAAACTTAGCATGTCGTTTAGAGTTTAGTAAATAGACCCCCAGAACACGGTAGGCCTACAATAATTTATTCTTTATTTAAATAGAAATTTGTGTTTATGTTTGTAGGCTACTTAGTAATGCATTGAAATTTCGCATTTTCCTTTTTGGGTGTAGTCAATCACGCCCGTTTTCCATTTATTTTATGTTATGTGATATTATGTGTATGATTTATTGAAATAAATAATAATAATGTAACAAGATACTATGATTTGTAGGCTAGTATATTATTAGTCGATGTAAACCTCTAAGAACGTGTTTAAGTTTTATATTTTTATTCCACATTGCATTGCAACTGGAGAGAACTTACAAGTTGCAGTTTATGTAAAAAAAAGAAAATATGATCAAAACAGTCACATTCATTATAATTTTATGCAATTAAAATATAGCCTTTATTTTTAAAACGTGTGTTTCATTTTCAACTCATAACCCATTTAAGTAACCGTATAAAAGTTGAGACACAATGTTTTTTGTCTACTTTCTAGTATCTACTGCACAAAAATTACATAATTTCGGTATCGTATTCAGCCCACTACTTTTTTCTAAAACCCACCAAATGCATTCAAAAAACCTGATTTTCAAAAATTTCGCCTGCGGCGCTATTGTTGGGGGGCTCCGCCCCCCAAACCCCCCGTGCTTGCCCAACGAAACTACAAATTGTGGTTGTTGCCCCCCCCTGCTAAAATTCCTGCCGGCGCCCATGACTGTAGGTTGTCCATGCATGCTTTATTGACAACTATACTATGTAAAGTTTCGGTACGTCGGATTCATGCGAGAGAATACCGATGTGTCAACTGCCAAATGTGTCCTATACCCTCTTATGCAAGGGGTTATTCTGGAACGCATTTGGGCCACTATTGACCCGAAAGATTAAAAATTTTAGTATCATAGTTAGGAATTATACGCGGTTAGAGTGTTGTCAAAATATTAGTTGGTTTTTAATGTACTATATTTAAATATGTCATAAATAGAACCAATTTATATTATTTTGTCAAGATGTAGGAGACACATGTTTGAAATATTGAACTGTTATCTGACGGAGACATGCGCATAATATCCTTGAACAATATCATAAAGTTTGGGTAAAAATTATAGGTCAACAAGTGGTCCAGAATGTATATGAAATGTATTGAATTTAGCGAACATGCGATTTTTAAATGGACAGTTAAAATTGTAAAAAAGTTGGCCCGAGATAATCCAGCCAAAAATAATCACGAGTTTTATCATCATTAATGCTCAAGAGGGACAAGTGAGTATTAAAAAAGTAGGTTATAAGTTTGATCTAAATATCACAAATTCATTTTTTAAAGATTTTTTGTTGAAAGTGCGTGTCCCTTCACACATCAGTATGCAATATTCGAAATGCGCATGTTCACGTTTTTTGTTCGAACTGCATTTAGAACCAGAATGTAACACTTAACAAATTAAAACACTAATTTCATCGGTTCGGTTCTGAGGTTAGAAAGAATCAAACCCTATGCAATCATTTCAATTATCACAACCCAACAAAAACGTAGCCGGAATAATTCGTCGCACACTTCTACTACGACATACACACACACACCTGTCTCCGAAGCGCGGCTAAACACACGCATGTCTAAGACGCCGCCCCTAGGATGAGCCCAAGACACCTCACTCGGTCCTAGGGGCTCGCAGCGAACAGACGCACTCGCTATCGCACACTTGCCGAACTAGTTACATTATTCAGTGAGCCAGACACGGAAGATACTGGTAAGTGTATTGTTTGCATATTTTATTACTACATTGTTCGGGGTAATATCATAATTAATTTTAAAATTCAAATCAATTCTACATGTATTAAACTTAATGTTTACTACCTTGCTCAGGGTAATTTATAAATTTGAAATTCAAATCAATCTTAACTACATTAGGCCTATTGTTTGGAAGGAATAAAAAAGCCATAAATATACTAGTAGCAATAATATAATTAACCTAAGTAATGTAGACACGACACAAAATATTTATGATAAATATTAGAAGAATTATGACAATTACTCAAGAAGTTGATCTAAGAATAAATTGTAATGCATTTTGCAATTACATATTCGACCATCTTTGCTGAAATTAATTTGTCGTGACACACCCAAAATACATTGATTTTGAAGCATTTGTGTTATGTGGAATTGTTTACAGCTATATGTTATCTAAATTGAAACGTTTTATCAAACACTATTATTTAGGGGTGTGCGAATAGAGCATATTATAAATTTAATAAGTTTTGATTAATGAGAGGATGAAGTATGAACAGAAGGGAGGAGGGGAAAAGCCGGTACCGGCACGTAGCTTACTCCTTTCGAAAAGTATCAAGGGGACCAACGGCTTAACGTCCCATCCGAAAGAACGGTGTAACTTTGACAGTCTTCTGCCGAACAGACGTCGAGGAGAACGAAGCCGTTACACTAGCCCACGAACCCTCTCATCTGCTCTAACCAGCGGTATACGTGAATTTCAGGGCAGAGCGGTAACCCACTCTACCCCTGACCACGCCCGATTCTGCTTAACTTCGTAGAAATGTTAATAATACTCGCGAATATTTGTTAAATACTGTACTGTCAAGTCTATCCATTCGAATTTTGAATAGTATGTATTCGAATCCGACGCGGCAACGCCACCATTGTGGTTCGGTACTTCGTCACCGGCAGACAGCCATATGAACATTTTTCTTCTTAGGAGGAAATTCTTAAGTAATAATTAATTCAAATTTGAAACACATTCCTAAAACAAGATTTTTTTGAAATTTTTGCATATATTGCATTTATTGTAACTAAAAAATAGCAATACTAGAGATTTATTACATTTACGGGAAAACCCTAATATTTTCCAGACATTTTTGCAGATGTCTATTTTCAATTTCTCTAACAAATTCACTTTTTGTTCCATGGCAAAATTTTTATTTTTTTAAATTCAACAAAAAAATTATGTCAAATTGAAAAAAACATAAAATGTACCCGAACTAAAATAAAAAAATAATTCCAATTGGAGTCATATAGGGTTGGATCAAGGATTTAGATACGAATACAGTTGGAAGTAATAAAATTAAATGAGAAAGTTTCAAGGTCACGCTCTCCTGTTTGCAGCCTGGGGATTCACCGGTGTGATGCCGACAATGACCGCGAGGCGCGTGCGCGGCGAGCGCGAGCGAAGCGTCCTCTACGCCGACGCGCACGGCTTCCTCTACACCCGCGACAACAAGTCTCCCAAGAGGATCAACCTGCGGTGCGTCAAGACGAAGAGCGACCACTGCAGGGGGCGGGCCTCGATGACACTCGAGGATGACGTCATCCGGGTGCTGCACCATCACAACCACCTGCCCAATGACGAGAGGATCAGGAGGGAGGAACTGCTCTACGCAATCAGGGAGAGGGTTAAGACGGACCCGGCGCCGCTCAGGCAGATCTTTGAGGAGGAATGCAACAAGTGAGTATTTGATTTGTTTGGATTGGATCTTGTGGATGAGTGGTGATAGATGAGGATGAAGAATGAACAGAAGGGAGGAGGGGAAACCCGGTACCGGCACGTAGCCTACTCCTTTCGAAAAGTACCAAGGGGACCAACGGCTTAATTAACGTCCCATCCGAAAGGACGGTGTAACCTTGACAGTCATATAGGTTCCTCCACTAACCCAGACTGCCGAGCAGACGTCGAGGAGAACGAAGCCGTTACACTAGCTCTCGAACCCTCCATCTGCTCTAACCAGCGGTCAAATTGATGTTGATAACGTGCAATTAGCACAGGCTAGGTACATTATCCGGTTGAAAGGCGCTAATCTAGAGGTATTTTCTAGCTACAGTGCTGCTGTAAGCGGACGAGTTTAGAATGCAACTAAGTTGTCCGGAAGATTGATATGCTGTTCCTTTCAAACACAAATAGAAGATATCGTGCCAATATTTTCAAAAGTCCCAAACAAAATCTTGAGTATTCATCACACATCCAACGGAACGTGAGCGCTTGGCGCGTGTTATTTAGATTTCTTCAGTTCACATAACAATTATGAAAAATATGTTAATGTTGTAACATAGTTCAATCCACGTTGAAGGTTGTTGATAATTTTCAACGGTCTAACATGTAAACTAAAACATAAAAACATCTTTCGGAACCTCAAAATGATTTTCTTGTGTTTTTCAGTTACGGAAGATGTTTTTTGCAGTTTACATGTTAGACTGTTGATAATTAACAACAACCTTCTTCGTGGATTGAACTATGTTACAACATTAACACATTTTTCGCAATTGATATATGAACTGAGGAAATCTAAATAACACGTGCCAAGCGCTCAAGTTCCTTAGAATGTGTGACGAATACTCTTTAAGTTCCCAACCCACAATAATATGAACGGTGTTCCCCCCTTGCTCCAGGTACCCCGACCACGCGCACCTGTTGCGCTTCTCTTCTCTGCGTCCGTCCCTGATCCGGCTGAGATCCCGGACCCAGCCCGGGCGTCCCGGCAACCCTGGCCTCCTACGGGGACACCCTGCTCTCGCCGCTCTGGAGGCCGCGCTTCGGGGACTCCAAGGGGAACCCTCCGTCGGCCTTCGTCAGGCGAGTGCTCAAGGTGAGTTGGTGCACTCTTTTCGGGGGGCTATTGGAATCCTTTGTCAGGCGAGTGCTAATGGTGAGTTGGTGCACTCTTTTTCGGGCAGGCCCCTATTATCCTTCGTCGTCAATCAGTGGAATAATTTTTGTAAAATCATCTCCAAACCTAGTTATATATAAATAAATACATCTCGCCACGAAGATGGTTATCATAGACTACGTGTCTAGCGATACCATATTATCATGTGACCTTGTTTGTTTAGGGAACGACAACTTCAGTGGTGTTCGCGACGCCGCCCCTCTGCGCCAGCCTCCTGGTCGGCGCCCCGGACCTACACGTGGACACGACGTCCCGACGCCTCCCTCGACGCCCGAGGTGCGACGCTCTGCTCACTGTGCACGTTGTGTACAAGGCCAGGGTGAGTCGCACTTTCACTGATACATTTACTAATGCATGAAATATAGTGAAAATTGTCACTTGGGAATAGAACGCACTAAACTAAACTAAATTAAAATAATGTTTTCCCCATTGGGGCTTTATGTATTGATTTTTTTTACATCCCTTTTCAACGATAACAACTTTTGCCCTGGGTACCGTTACAGTTACCACATATTTTATTTACATTTTACAATATGATTTAAAATATAAATTGATGGAACAATGATATTATTTATAGACTGGTTTGTTATCGTAAATTATTGTTAACAGCTGTGAAATGAAGGGCTAGGCCTACCCTACTATCAAACTGTTCTAAATATATGTAGCCTAAAAATATATTTTTTTAAAAATTGATTTTGCGATTTTAATTGGTTGAAAAGTAGAAAGTTGACAACTTTAGTGAATTGTTTCTCGACTAGGACTGTCTTCATATGCTTTCTTCATAAACTTGAATACAGTCGGATTCTTCCTCCAGGCCCAAACTGCCAATACGTTGTGTGTCTCTGTCCCTCTAACAGGCGATCCCCGTAGTGTACGCTCTGATGGAGAACTCGTCCCAAGCAGCCTACGAGGACGTCTTCACTCTCATACGCGACGAGCTGGCGGCCCCGGGCATGACCCCGGCTAACATCTACACAGAGTACGACGGTAGACTCCAGGGCGCGCTTGCCAGGGTCTTCCAGGGCGCTACGATACAGGGCACCTGGTCACACTTTGGACAGGTAGGAAGCAACAGTTGATCTTATATAGTCTACAGTTCTTTTCTATGAGGACCCGGGCTCATTATGCATTATTACGCTTGAAACACTCTCATTCGGTAAGTCACGGTTTTACACCAGCCATCGGCAATCGTGACTGAAGTCTTGCCGAAGGTTTCCTTGAGTCATTAATGCGAATGAAAGGAATTAAGTCAGGACTCTCAAACGGTCCTTGGGCATTCCCTTTAAGTCTGAAATCTGAAATGCACCCTACAGATACAATTTTCAAAAAAGTTTTATTTTTCAACATGACGTTCGCAAACATATCTCAAAGTTTAAACAATTCATGTTATGGGCTCCCCTGTATTGTAACTACAATTTCAATCAAAATGACATCACTTTTATCTAGGCAATCTACATTACAATGTACACACATCGTTGATACATCAAACCGTAACAAAAGATATAATGACCAATGGAAGAAGAAAATTGAAATGACGGACAGTTCAGCTACTTCGGACACGTGCGTCACGTGGCGTCCTCATCGTCTCGATAGCACCGTTACACAATCATAGTCATCACCGTTGACCCACTCGGCCCAACGACCGGCGAGAATATTATACTCAATTATATGGTAATAAAAGCTAGCGGGCTCCGTCCATTGCGTCAAGTAATTGATTGATGAATTCCTGCTTATCCGACGAGAAGGTTGACGAATGGCGACAAGCAGCGAGTGGGTATAATTGCCCCCTGCGCCGTATGTATGTACACTCCCGTCTGTATGGGGCTGTCACCGGGTACCTGGGGGGTCGAGTACTCGGCAGCTGATTAAACAATACGTTACAAGTGGGAAGCATAATTAGAATTTACTTTTACTTTTAAACGAGGTTTCAGTATACTGCTTGCATCATCACCACACCATGTCATAGACGAAGTCTTTTATTTATCTTTATTATAGATTTGACTTCTTTTGATTTTGTTAAAATTACAAAAAAAATATATTGGTATTTTTTTCCTGGCGTATCAACAATATAACTTTTAATCGTATAAAACTACAAGTTTTTTGAAAGTTTATTTTGGTTTAAGGACACTTCAACCGATAGGTCATACCTCATAATACGCCACATGTCCATAACGCTACACTAGCCAACAAGTAACGGGTAGGAGGTGGACAGGGGGTGTTCTCTCATCGTGGTCGTCATCGTCTTTGTCATCATTCGTGTTGTACGAGTGCGGTCATATCGTTGCTTGACAACCATGGAATGTTTCAAACTAAACTGTAAACAACGTTCCCAAAATGTCAAATTCACGGGGATTTTTGGATTTTATTTAGTAAATTTGTTTGCTCATTTTTTTCGGGATTATAGTGAATATTTTTAAAAGTTAAAATATAGAGCTCTCTTGCCCTCAGAGCGTGCTACGCGAGGCGGTCAACCTAGGCCTCAAGCCTAACCTCCACGAGCCAGCCATAAGACACCTCCTCTGCTGGCCGCTGCTTCCCCCTCACCTGCTAGACCCGGCTCTACAGGAGATATCAGCCCGCGCCGGGGCTCGCCTCGACCCTCTGCTCGCCGGCGTGCGACGCCACTGGCTGGAGGGGGCGGCGTCCGTCTACAGACAGCCAGCCAGACAGGAGAGGGCAGTGGAGGATTACCATAGGAACCTGCGCGGGAGATTCAAAAACACACAGCCAGGCATATGGGAGTTCACATGTGAGTAGGGGTGTGATGTCAGACAGGAGAGGGCAGTGGAGGATTACCATAGGAACCTGCACGGGGTGGTAACAAGCATAGCCGAGCGGGAACCATCGAGCTACGGTACCGTGTTTACCAAGAAGTTCGGAAGATTAATTCACAGAAAGCAGCACCATCGAAGACTGTAACCATGGTAACGGTGATGTTTACCGCGAGCGCCGAGAAGGCAGTGATAGGCATTTCTTTTTTCGGTTCAGTTCCAGCCTGCTGTCAGTCTTTGCTATTTGTGTTGTTTCTCGTTTTTTTAGTGCCAAAATCAAAGTTTTGAGTTGTTTGAGAGTTTCTAAAACCACTCTTGCAGCGCCAAGTGCATTCGTAAATACTCGTTAGTTCAGAATAAAACGCGTGTGTACTGATAAAAGAACTGGCTCCAGCAAGCAGGCCTTGGCCTAGCCTAGGCCTAGTGGTGGTGTTTGCAATATCGGATATTGATGAACATTTAATGTCCCAATAGGTCTCCAAAGTCCCAGAAGTCGTTGAAAGAAATAATAAAAGTGTTAGTGGATACTCTCTTCACACACTTTTAACATTTCTTTCAATTACATGAACACAACCATAAAATAAAACGGAAATCCCCCCACCGGCGCCACGAAAAGCCTAGATAGTCCAAGCAGTAGTCACTAGGTTGCGCTAGTTGTTACTTGATAGTTGGAAGAGTCATTCATAGATCGCGACACTAAAGATGTTGGTGCTGCTTTCTATGAATTAATCTTCCGAACTTCTAAACTATTTTTTGCGGTTCCCGCTATTTAACATTGTGTTTCCACTCTTCCCCGGTTATTTCTCTATGGGAACCTGCGCGGGAGATTCAAAAACACACAGCCAGGCATATGGGAGTTCACATGTGAGTAGGGGTGTGATGTCACAGGGGGAAGATTATGTTCCATCGGTCATAAATCATAATCGATTATCGAGCGCAATTTTTTTTTAAATATCCAAGAGTCTAGTTTACGCCTGCATAATTCGTTTGCGTTCGAAAATAAGATACTGAGTTTGAATCTCATATTATTTGTGAATTTGTGAACGGACTCAAAATGCAAATTACTGAATTTTCAATAAAGCATTGCATGGAAATAAACCTTAGAAATAGTCTTGCAGTATATTCTGAATACTTTCGAGTTTCGAGTTCTGGACCTCATATTATGTCCAGTTAAAATTTATCCGTCTGTTGGCCTACTTTCTAATAAAATAAATTAAAAGCTTCTCATTGGTGGATGCCGTAGTGATGACAACTTATTATCTGGCAGGTAATTCACTAATCAACTTGAACTGGACATTGAAATATCGGGCCTAAACGGAGTAAACGCGCGTGTCATAACAACGACCACTTTCAGCTTGCCTCCGCGACGTCGACTACGACGCCCGGCGCCTCCACCGCCGCCTCGAGGACGACGACGTCAAACACCCCCGAGCCTTCCACCCCCACGATGACGTCATCCTGCGCGCGACCTGTCGCCTGGAGGACGGCGTCGTCACCGTCAGACGCTTCCTCGAGGAGGTGGCAGCGGCCGCCGACCACATCCTAGAGGCTTTCCTATTGGAGGACGACGAGGGACCCGATGAAGATCGACAAGGGGGTGACGAAAGAGAGTCGGACGGAAATACCCGAGGATACCACGAAGATGACCGAACGTCGGGCAGTCGGGATCATCGTTTCGGCTCGGGAGACGACGCAGACGAAAACAAACATGGTGAGCAAGCCTTTTTATCTTATCAATTCCATTTATAGTGGTTTCCCTTCAATTTCAATTGAATTTATTTTAGTGGTTTCCTCCAAATTGTGGTCTGTGTGACCAGTGTCGAAACATGGATATATCTCGGAGTGTCGAAACATGGATATATCTCGGGTAGACTGTCAGCTATAAGATAAATATAGTCGCGTATATATCTGAGGTTGCCCCTTCTTACTTTTAAACTTGTGTTTTGGATAAGGACAACGCGTTGTCTCTTCGAGGATATCATTTGATTTTTTGTAGGCCGACTTGAGTATAAGGGTATTTAGATTTTAATTTTAATTTATTATAAAATAGTAATAAAACATGTATATATTTTATTCATTCTTGGACGTCTAGATAATATAATAATATTATGTTTCGCTTCAGTTTTAGTATGAAAATTTACCTGTCCGTTTTCTTATTTTACATGTATTTATGTTTTACGTGAATATGATAATTTCATCATATGTTTACCATATTTTATATATAATACAAAGTTGTATCTTTAGCCAATCTGCAACAATATTTGAACTGCACTAACCAAAAAAGGTGAAATAAAATTACTGTGATGATATGCCCTCTCGCCCCCCCGGATACGTCACCGAGATTCAACAATGTAGGTTCCTGGAAAATATGTTTTGGGCGCTTTTTTTACAAGATCAAGGAATAGAAGGGGAAGCCTGTGGTTGATAGATAACTCTGGCAACAGCGCATAGATATCATATTTCTTTGGGTTTTATTGATCGCAGTTTCCAGTCTTTATGTTATCTTGTCTCGGGTAGGCTTGGCTATGATATGCATAGCTCGTTAAACACGATATTACCGGCACAAGATTGCAACTACTTCATGTACATAAAACCAACAAATACAATATTGTGTTGGCAATACCATGACCAAAGAAACTATTTATAATAACTACGTAACGTTATTCATGACAATCGATCTGTTATGCTAATCAATTCCTTAACACACGATTGAAAAACTGGCCTTAATATAGGCATACTATTTCTATATGTATAGATCATTCAATAATAATATTATTTTTCTTGAACAATCAAGCATCCATTTCTAGGGGGAAATATAACAATGGAAGAAACCCTTTTAAGCAAAACGAAAATATAGAAAATCTATCTCCAGAACGTATGAAGGCATAGAGGCGCGTACGGAACGTTTTGAAATTGGGAGGGGGGGGGGGGGGGGGCAGCAAACCTACAAGATTTTGTGGGCGGCAGCTGGGGTCTGGGACGAAGCTCTCACCGTACTCCAGTTATTTCGTCATGTTTTAACTGCACTTGGACTCTGTAAACAATGTTTTGCTGCAACTATCTGCGATCTAAAAACTAAAAAATGAACGTGAACGTGACGTGAACCTATTTTTTTATGTAATGACGAAGCATACAAACAAACATATTCGTTTTACCAAGGTGACTGTCGAATTGAATAAGAGTAAGTGCATATTTAGTACGGAAGTTCTGGGATTAATATTTGTCTCACGTTAGTTTCCCCCCCCCTGCCCCACTCCACGGTTCCTACGCCACTGAAGGCATAGACCTACATTCGGTAAAACATGTGTTACTTCAGCAAAGTTGGTGCCAAAAATAGTTCGTCAAGTGCAGATGACAAAACGTAAAAACCCCATGTGTCTGTCTGTCTGGCTTGTATTCAAAGGGACCGCACACGTGGAGTAAGGGAGATTGCATCATCTCTCGTGTTTATGTTTGTGTAACAGTGACGTCACTTATGTCGGCTTGCAGGGATGAACCTCCAGCTCCAGCCAGCCGGCCCGGGGTTCGAACCCGCGCACCCGCAGCTGGATATACACGGTGAGCAAGATACAAGATAGTTATCCGTTGATGAATATTAACTCACATCTAGCGTAAAATAAGGTAGAGCTACACACGTTTCAATAACACTTCGATAAACAAAATTACAAAACTGAAACTTTGTAAAATTTCGAAAAACTATGACGGCGGGAAATATGATGACTTTACGACAAGTTTTTTTTTTTTTTTAATATACAGTTAGCTAGTAACTAACTGTATTTTTTAGAATATCGAAAAGTCAAATCATATTTCCCGCGGTCATAGATTTTCAAAATTTTGACCAGAATAAAATCACGAATTTAGTCAATTTTGGGAGTTTTTAACAAAATCAAAATTCGTGAACACTAATTTATTCTTTATAAATTATTTTAAAACAAAATTTGGAAATGTGTTGCTGCAGAGCCATATATTTCCACATTCATGACATAGTGGTGTCAGTCGGCCGAGCGAACAGCATGTCCTTTACTCTCTTAACTCCTCATGTACTTTATTTTTGTGAATGATTATAATTTGCCATTCCGATCATGGAACACAATGATTTCATGCATATCTGAAACAAAATTAGTGTGAAATTCAATATCTTCATCAAGTTTTGTCGGCCGGTAAAAGTGGCACTGTTTTTTACCAATTATTCTTGTATCGCTTTTTAACTGAAATTATCGTTCGTTTTAGCTCTCATAAGTGAATATTTAACGACATAACCACGAAAAAACTGTGAGCATAAGCAATACAACAATATATAACAAGACTAAGAGCAACTTTTCATCTCCTCGTTTAGTCAAAAGAAATCTCGTACGAAAAGAACCAAACAAGGCACTAATCGACAAGAAGCAATGCAAGAAAGTAAAACCGGAGGTGTTAATTACTATTTGTAGCAGTTAATCTACTTTGAAAACACGCACGGTTAATTAACCGAACGTAAAAAATACACAAAGAAATATGCAGTGTGATTTTAAAAGATCGTATGACGCATGACTAAAAATATAAAAATAAATAATACGCTACTTGTGGTTTCACAAGTTTGTTGCTCGTTTCACGTGGGTTCCACAGCTGATCACAACATGCTACAGAGCGTGGGCAATAGTGATTAAAATATTCGCTGGCAGATTGTCAGTAATTACCTATACCAGCATCAGGTATATTAGCAGAGCTCTCAGATCAAGGTTGACATCATTATGCCATAATATACATTAATTATACCTTGCTATTTAAATCTATAATTAGGGTCATTTAAAGAAATAAAAAGCTAATCACTACAATCACAAACCTGATTAATAACAATAGGCCAACACTGCGGGATTTTCTCCCGTGTGCGAAGAATATTTTAGCAATTTATTGTATAATTGACAAAATCAAGTATGATTATAGAGACGTGATTATCTCATTTTCATTTTGGTAATAGGCCTAGATTCGCTAATAGCGAATTATTTAAATTTATGATTACATTCTTTTATAAAGTATTTCTTGGTAAACGTAGGAAAAAACTTGGGAGTCTGCGTTGTTTTTTGTGGTCGTTGTTTTTAAAATAAATTTTGCATAAAACATCATTTAAGTGGACTAACAACACTGTTTGGTTGACTACTGGAACTATTACGCAAGAACCGGTAATTTCTTGTAAAAGTTGAACAATTTTTTTTTTTTAATTTTTACAGTTTTTTTTAACTGCAGAGAAAAAAGTAATCAATTAAAAAACTACCAAGTTGCATTATGGAAGTTACGCGAAAACCAACAATTTTTTTTTGTTTTAAATGGTTTTGTCAAAATTGCTAGCCCTCTCGCATTCCCTTGATACCTCCACGGACTATTTATTTTATTGAATTTTACCCGACCTAGAACATCAGCATATCATTATGGTTTTGACAATCGATCTGTCTCCTTATGCACAACACAATCAAAGATTATTTAAATGATGTTTGGTACCGTATTTAGCTTGGACATTGTTTTTTATTATAATTGTATAAGAGGGTGACAGGTACTCACGTACTATGGGGCAGATGCTCTTATCTGTCATTCTCGCATTTATTTTTAATCTTACACGTTCAAATGTTGTACAAATAAATGCAAATATTAATAAATAAAAATAAATAAATCTAGTAAGTAATTGCCCACAGAGAACCGTAGAACCCGCTTACCGGGGAATGGACGATAGTCGAGCGTGAATTAAATGTGTTTATAATAATATAACTAAAACAAACAATAAAGTTTCCTTTCGCCGCCTCCACCATAAAAAAGGAAGGGCGAAAAGTATCAAAATTATACATTCAGATATATAAGTTTTGGCTGAGAGTTTATAAATTTCGTCCCCTACTATTGGTCCCTGTTTGTTCGACAGGGCAGTAACTGTGAATAAAAGTAATAAGAGAAATAACCTTTCTAAATGCAACCTGGCTTGAATGTTGCAGATATATGGTCACAGCCCTGTACAACAATGGCGACCTGGCTCTGACCCATCATGACAGGACACTGCTATATATAGGTAAGATATGAGCATTTCAAGTAGGCTGCTCACCAAGGGTTGCGATTTTCTACTTTTTATTACATTTTTTAACGTATTTAGAGTCTAGTTTGTTATGATACTATATTTCAAACTACGCTTATCTACAGCCTAGTAGGGCTATAATTCATTATTTTGTCTGCATTTAAGAGACGTTAAATTCATTCATTCATTCATTAATAAAATAAGTCTTTTTATCATTATTTAATTAATTTGAATTAACTTCTTGGTTTAATTTTAATTTGTTAAATTTATTTTAATCTAAAGGCTAGCAGATGTTTATTGATAGATAGCCCTAATAAAAAATCGTTTTTTTTATTGTCAAAGAGATTCAAAACTTTGATACGCACTTAAGAAACCATAATTGAAAGTAAAACATTGCATGTACACCTCATACTTTGCACTGTCTTATTATTATTATTGATGTTTAATAATCCGATCGTTTCTCTGCAGACGCCAGCTCCGCCCAGGAGAAGCTAGAGCACCAAGACGTAGACGACGCCCTGTGCTGGGGTCGAACCACAGCCTTCCTGATGCCCCGCAGTCACAGCCCCTGAAGCGTCTACAGTACGCGTGCACTCGTCCTAGGCGTTCAAGTGTCCTTGGTGTTGCAACTAAATAATGTAGGCCTATACGACTAAGGCATATGTACAGCTAACTATACCACAGAAGTTCACAAAGTCAAACGAGCTAACTGTTGTGAAACTTCATTTTCATTCTTTACTGTGATGTTGTTAAATTAAGGATTAAACTATTTGAATTCCATAGAGACAGAACATTTTCTTATTAAAATCCTTTAATGTCAAAGAAGAGCTTGTCCAGAATCTGGATGAACAATGCTATACTTTATTAACAATATTTTGATTGACATTTGTCTAAGAGAATCTGCACCATGTACATATTTCACTATAGGCACAGACACTATTTTTATTGAAGTGAAATTAGTTAATAATTAATTATTTTGATGAATAAAAAGCTAAAACAATTATTGCCTTGCACTTATTTTGACCAATCCTGTAAGTGAAACACATTTTGAAAACTTAAGTTAAAAGTTCGCACTGTATAAATAAGCCAATGGTTCTAACTACTATAACTAAATTACCCTCGAGGGAGAAAAATAACCAACAATCAAACAAAGGATTCAATTAGGTAAATAAGTTGAAGAGAAATTAGCAAATTATGTTTCCATTGATCTATATTAAAACGCTTATTTAAAACATTTGATACGATACATCATCACAAAAAAACTTATTAATCTGAGCTCAGTTTACTATAATTACCCCACAATGACATGCAAGAATTACATGGACATTGATTTATACAAAATAAAACAAACTGTCATTAGACAGGTACTCATCCTGTTAGAGACCAAGTCAACGTAGAATAACGGCGTCTTAGGGTTTCTGCAGTTACGACGTTTGAAGTGGGGGGGATTTCTTGGGGGAACTTGCGGTGGGTGTTTTGATGACACTTGAAACGGATGACTTATCCTGATGACGAATTAATTAGAAACATTGGTCTGTTATGATGACCATGACGACACTAGAGACTTTACGCTTTTACAACACCAAAACTACTTCAATTACATTTTTAATTATATTACCAACAAACCATACACTCTTATTACTCGTTGACCAAATTACATTGCCGTCGTCGTGGAACATTATTAGAACTATCTGTCAGTACTCTACCCCGAAGCTAAAGTGTATTTATCCTTGAGATACAAAGTGACCAGTGAGTTGGCGAGGCGGGGTGGGTCGCCCCGTCCATTGTCTGCGTGGTAGCTACCCCAATTCCGAAGGTGCTAAGCCTAACCCCACACGCTACTACCCTGACTAGAATTTAAAAACATTTACCAATTACCATGACTGACAGTCGAATTCGGGTTCATGTTTTTGTAACAAATAATACTGTGTGTTTACATGGACCTCAGTAATTGATATTCCATCCCTTAGCTCGGCTAGCGATACGCAGACAATGAACGGGAACGACCCTACCCGCCTCGCCACCGAAATGGTCACTTTGTATCTCAACGATAAATACACTTTAGTAGGTCCTCTATCACTACTCAAAAAACGTCTGTCATCGCGAATCGCGGCCGTGCTTCAGAGCCTCCATCAAGCGACTCCCTGGCCAAAACTCCCCGCTCTCACAGATTCTTATGATGATGTCACCATTACCCATGAGCCTCTCTGTTTGTAACTTTTATGTAGGGTGCGCCTTACTTAAGACAAATACCCACACTCTCGTCAGTCACCTTTACACAGGAAAATACCTGGAGAAAAATGGATCAATGTCTACTTACTATAGTAAACTGATTAAACAGGCGAGCTATCTGTCTTGTCCGATATCTAGTGGGTTGCTGGCTAAGTTGCTACGACGCCATGTGCGGGAGGAGATTAGGGTAGTTCTGTTGCAGAAAGGTGATTGTCTAGAGGCAATGCTGGACATGGTACGAAGTTAAGCTCGATCCCATGCAGTATTGAAATACAAATCACTCCACACATGTAAGTTTACATGTTACTCACATAAAGTGAACACAAGACAACACACAACATGTGCTGAGTGGATTAAGTGTCAGCAAAAGTGTTACCTGTTGAGAGATGGGAAATGGTTTAACCCCAGACCAGGAAAGATGGACTCCACCTTCTCAGTAAAGTATTACCAACTTAATTATAGTGTTGTTTTAGCCGGATCTTGTTGTTGGTAATGCCTGTATTATTCTGTTGATTAAATTATCTTCACAAGGTCAATTAAAATAATAAAACATTATAAAGTATAAACGGCCAAGTTCTCGCCAGAGATTCGCTACAACCTGCCGAGTTTGAGTAGGTGGTGTAGGAAGGTGTAGCCCTGGGTAGAGAGTACCCTGATGAACGAGCGAAACAAACAAATAGTGACAACGCAGCTTCAGATAACCTTTTTTATAAAGATTCGAATCTTGATATTCGGCATTCTATACATTACAAAACCAAAGCAAATTCAAATAAAGTGCATATTTTCTGTTGAAGTTCGTTAAAATGAATGTCGGAGTGGGGTGGGGGGTGAGGGTAAATATCATAAATCGAGACAAGGAAAGCGTGTTTTTTACTCTCTTGACCAAGTTGGCAGAACTTTTCGTGGATTTTCTATTTCACTCACTCACTCACACTCACTCACAGGCAACAATCAATCAATCTCTCTCTCTGGATGTAAGAAAAGGCCTCACTGGCCTTAATCCCGCCTATAATAAAGTCCTTAATCAATCAATCAATCTCTATCTCTGAATTTACAAATGTCCTACGCTGCACTTTACTTTTTTTTGCGAGACGTGACGTAGCTTGGATTGAAGATAAGGCTTAATCCTAACTAGAAAATTAACAGAAACTCTCTCTCTCTCTCTCTGCATACTAATGACACGACCCGACTCCTGTGCTGTTGGGTGGAGTCGAACTCACACACACACACACACACACACACATACTGTCACTTCAGGTGGGGCCGCAATTGGTTTGGACGGGAGGTAATTGCCTTTCCGGTCGTTAAACCGGAAGTCAGCCACCTGGGATTAACATGGGTTCATCGATTCGATTGCGATATGTCAACACAACACAACAGCGTAATGTGATCCGTAGCTTTACCAGGTGGTCGGCGTCGAGCATAAGTACACGAGTACACATTTATGTGCAGGAGCAGGTTTTATATTTGTCGGTTTTTCCACATTTTGTTTCATTTGTATCGGAAGACCATGATTAAATTATGATTAGTATTATTATTACGATATTGTTATGTAAATCAGGCGACAAAATCTTCACTGGTTGTCTTTGTATAACCTGTACTTGTATAATTAACGTGTCTGAATAAAAATTGAAAAAAGGTGGGATATTGTGAGGCAGACACGCGGTACGGATAAGTTGGCATGGTACAAGACAAGTTGTTTGGTTTAACCACAGAAACAGTGGCGTATCCAGGAATTAATAAGGGGTGGAGGGGGGTTGTTTAACCAATTAATTTATAGATGTACCGAAGGGTGGGGGCTCGAGGGGCTTGCCCCCCGAAAATTTTGCCTCCTTCAAGGTAATTTTGGTGAAAATCATTCACAATAACCAACTTTGTATAGGCTACTAAAATCCTATTTTGGTTAAATGGTAATTTGCCTAGCGATTAAACAGTTATTCTATATTAACTCCATTGAAACGTTAAAGTGCACTGAAATTTTTTTGCAAAAGAGGGGGGGAGGGGTGTACTCCACTGTACAGAATATATATTGCACTTCCCAATCTGTTATCTGTTGTATTAAACAGTATCAACAATTTATGGTACATGTTGGATCATGGGCTAGCCAAGAACAGACAGGTTATCGCGACTTTTTAGCCACAACAAGCTGGAGACGTCGTGAAGATGAAGTTGAGGGTTGGGGTGGGGCATGTCCCGTTGTCCAGGGAAACAACTTTAGACCTAAGATTTAGACATGAATTTAAATTTCGGATATTATGAAAATTGCAGAATGCAGGCATTACAAGAAAAGCCAGTCAATTCATAGAAGTCACACCACGGAGTTCCGGGGGTTGAAACACCCCTTGGTCCGCCACTGGAGGGCTCGGACGCAGGGTCACGGTTTAGTGCAAGGGTGCAGCCTAACTGTAAAGTGGAGACATTGAAATAATAAACTATTCCTTCGCCCTCTTCAAAGAACCGTCCCATAACACACAAAGTCATAATAGCATGGTAAAACACCCAACATGTGCTGGGCAGATTCTAGGCAAGAGGAGGGGCATCACTGAAGCGTTCGTGTTGATTATTATTACAATATTATGACTTGAGACGACCGAGTGCAGTTATATTGAGGGATAACGTGGTTCGATGCGGCTGCACCCACCCACACCCCACCCTAACCTAACTGTAAAGTGGAGACATTGAAATAATAAACTATTCCTTCGCCCTCTTCAAAGAACCGTCCCATAACACACAGTCATTAGCATGGTAAAACACCAAACATGTGCTGGGCAGATTCTAGGCAAGAGGAGGGGCATCACTGAAGCGCTCGTGTTGATTATTGCTGAGTGCAGTTATATTGAGGGATAACGTGGTTCGATGCGGCTGCACCCACCCACCCCCACCCTAGCCTACTGTAAACCAACTAGAGAAAGCAAGACCACCCTCGAACCCAGCAACACGTGTACGCCAGACATCGGCTGTGTCAACAGAGGGTACTCACACTCACCGGGGACGACGATACGACCATTTACACTTTACCCCCTTGAAGGCATACGTATCGTATTTCCGCAACGAAGACTACAGAGACGGTAAGTGGTGAGAGATGAGGGTGAGGAACAACTGCAAAAACTCATGCGGGATTCGAACCCGCTTCCTCCTAGTGAAATACGCATCGGACCTGTGCTCCAATCGTATGAGCCCGCGGACAGCATTACGAACAGAAGGCATAGCTTCCACAAATGTATATATAACCAAATTTGAAAATGCACACAGGCAGTGCAGTGGCGTATCCAGGGGGCCCGGAGGGGGCTTGCCCCCCCCCCCCGTCCCGAAATCCTAGCTTAAATATTAAATTCTGCAAATCATCTAGGTTTACGCAAAAATTAAATACATCTATTCATTTCTCTTGTTATTATTTCAGCAAAGCCCCTAAAACACAAAAACCATTGCAAAAATTAATATTTTTCCAAATAATTGAGGGGGCATACCCCCCTGAGTCGTTCTTCCAAGCCCCTCCCGAAATAAATTCCTGCGTACGCCATTGCACACAGACGTAACGTAAGTAAAATGCATATTAGAGAGTGTATCAAAGCAATGTTATGTTATACTAGGAAAACGCTAAAGTCCCGCCGCGTTGATGGATGAGCTTTTTAAAGTTTTTAGTTTGCGTGGGATATCTTTACTTTTTCAAGTGCTTTGTTTTGCTACCTACCTACGCATTGTAAGTGATTGTTGTCAAATTTCTTTTGTTACCTGTCAATTGGTATTATTTACCGTAAAAACTTATATTAAAAGCTTTATTTCTATGGATTCTGGCTGACTTTTTCAACTTTTTCTTTTAAAAGGTACTACATCACCATAACCTCAATGTCCATGTATAATATGAACGTTGAAGGCCCACCCGTTTGGTCAGAATTGGCCCAAATGGCACGAAAATATCGCACTAAAAGTCAAAAAACTTATATTAAAAGCTTTATTTCTATAGATTCTGACTAACTTTTCAAACTTTTTCTTTCAGAAAGCAATACATCACCATTACCTTAATGTCCATGTGAAATATGAACGTTGTAGCCTCACCCGTTTGGTCAGAATTGACACAAATGGCACGAAAATATCGCACAAAAAGTCAAAAAACTTATATTAAAAGCTTTATTTCTATAGATTCTGACTAACTTTTCCAACTTTTTCTTTCAGAAAACAATACATCACCATTACCTTAATGTCCATGTGAAAAATTAACGTTGTAACCCTACCCGTTTGGTCAGAATCGGCCCAAATGTCTCGAAAATATCGCACTAAAAATCGAAAAAAATTGTAAAAGTGCGATATTCATGAGAAATATTTCTTCGATTGTACCCAAAAACGTGGCACGTCTAAGTTCAGAGATTTCGAAGGTCCCCTTTAATTTTCATCAAGATCGCATATGCCGTTTGCCCGGAATCGTGCGAACAAACAGACAAAAAAACAAACAAAAAAAAAAAACAAACAAACAAACAAAAAAACAACCGAGCTAAATTTTTGGGGGGTCAGTGAAATTGAAGTCTTCGCTTCGCTCATCCAATGAAATTGATAAAATATGTATTCTATTTGAATTTCGGTTCACCAACCAAAATCCTATTTTGAATCAATGGGAGAACTTTAAATTTTTGAATTGAGAACGCCAGCCAACACAAGAACGCTTCATCACCCTGAACAAGCTATAGATGAAAGTCTCTACTGAGAGTGAAACAGTTTAGGGGAGGCCATCAACCAAACCAACCCTTGTCACGGTAATAAAGTTAACATCTGTTGGTTCAGCTCAGATCTGATCAGTTCCGCCCATCCAGGCACTTAGCACGAGGACTCAATCTGTCGGACCCCGAGGATGGATGGCCGCAATAAACCCCCAAAGTGGGTGTTATGGTCCGGACTGTCTTGTTAAAATCTTTATGATGTCTTCTCTTCGGACGCCACGGCGAGCTCTGGTCAAGAGGTTTTCTTTGGTTTGGTTTCAAGTGGGGTTTTATTTTATGAATGGATGGCTGGTCAATTTATTTACTTCGGAGTGAAACATAGGCAGTCGCTTGACCTATGGGAATATTTATTTTCTTCGTTATTCCTAAACATATCGTAAGAAATGCAGCAAGTTACTGTTGAAGGCCAAAGTTCCAGCAAACAATGTCCGGAGAAGCATGTTTCAGAGCGCCCTTCTGCTTTAGGACCACATTTGTATCAAAATGGAAGCTACAAAAAAACATGTTATTTGAATTTTTGCCCATACATGAAAACACGAGGTCCGCACTCTAAGGTCCGCGTTACAGGTGATAGTAATGCCAGAACGCCACCATGTTAAATTCAAATTCAACGCAGCGCTTCGGCTTAGAGAATCGCCCTGTGTAGTGTATACAGTGGTATATAGCGAGTGCATTTTACAGTAAAATTAAAAGAATACAGTATAGACAGGCCTACACAAGCTAAGAAAATTGGTCATTGACCGATCGAACTTTCCGTGGGAGAAGGGTACATTTCGTATGGGTTAGCCCTTTTTAGGGGAACATACGTGGGTACCATTTGGTTTTAGGGTGTTATCCATAGTAGTCAAGAAGGAATATTCAAGGGCGGTAACATACGTCTGTGACTGGGGAAAACCTTGGAGAAATCTTTGAGTCAGGACTGCCGGTGAATGGCACAAAAGCGACGACCTCCTGAGTCAAAGTCTACCAAAAGAACGACATCTCAAATATCTTTGGAATAAACTAGGCCGCTTCGCGAAAGCTTTTTTAAAATCGCGTTGATGGATGAGCTTTTTTGTAAGTTTTTAGTTTACGTGGGACCACTTTACCTTTGCAAGTACTTTTCGAATGCATTGTAGGTGATTGTTGTCAAGTTTCTATTGTTACTTGTTATTTGTTATTCTAAACCCAAAAAACTCATATATTAAAACCTTTATTCTATGGTTTTTGGCTAACTTTTTCAACTTTTTCTTTCAAAAAGCAATACATCACCATTACCTTAATGTCCATGTAAAATATGAACGTTGTAGCCCCACCCGTTTGGTCAGAATCGGCCAAAATGTCACGAAAATATCGCACAAAAAATCGTAAAAGTACGCTATTCATGAGAAATTTTCTTCGATTGTACCCAAAAACGTGGCAAGTCTAAGTTCAGAGATTTCGAAGGTCCCCTTTAGTTTTCATCAAGATCGCATGTCGTTTGCCCGGTAGCGTGCGAACAGACAGGAAAAAAAAAATTGGAGCTACATTTTTCAAGGGGTCAGTGAAATTGAAGTCTTCGCTTCGCTCATCCAATAACAAATAAAATATCGCACTAAAAATTGGGGGGGAAACGGTAAAAGTACGATATTCATGAGAAATATTTCTTCGATTGTACCCAAAAACGTGGCAGGTCTAAGTTCAGAGATTTCGAAGGTCACCTTTAGTTTTCATCAAGATCGCATGTCGTTTGCCCGGTAGCGTGCGAACAGACAGGAAAAAAAATAAAAAATTGGAGCTACATTTTTCAAGGGGTCAGTGAAATTGAAGTCTTCGCTTCGCTCATCCAATAACAAATATCTTTGGAATAAATGAAGATGTAAAATGGAAATTTGTCTCGTGTTCGTGAGCAAAGAGCTCGACGTGACCCTGCACACAGACAGCTCAAGAAGGCTGTGAACTGTCAGACCAAAGCCCTCACACAGTTGTCAAGTCGGCCAAGCCAAGCCAGGGGGCAGGCCCTGTCACGCCGAACGTGTTCCGAGTGTATAATTAACTACGACAACGGATGAATCACAGTCCACCCACTCCGGTCAGAGGTCTTATCAATGAAAGCCGGAGATGCTGGCCTGACCACATCGTCTCGGCCAGAGTGATTCTTCCGGGTACTACTCAGTACAAGTACTGACTCACTTCATTTGCATCATAGCTAACTCGGGCCGAACCGGTTAAATCCGAAACACGTGTTGCAGACCAACAAAGTGGTCGACACCGCAAATTTGCTAAACCGGGAAAACGTAGCAGTATATTTTTACGTTGAGATCAATGGATACTAATTATTCTATACTTGGAAGCTTCGCAAACGCTTTTTCAGGCGCGTTGTTGGATGAGCGTAAACATTTTAAGCGAAAAAAGCATAAAATTGCGATTTTATGAGAAATAATTTTTCGATTACGCTAAAATTTCCCACGAATATATAAATTCATAAAATTAAAGTTCTGTGAAAAAATCATTGCAATCGGATAAAGCATGAAAGAAATTTTAAAAATCGGAAAAAATCTTATAATTGCGATTATGAGAAATAATTTTTTGATTGCGGTCAAATTTCACACGAATAATATCAATTTATAAAATTAAGGTTGTGTGAAAAAATCATTAAAATCGGAAAAAGCATTTAGGTGTTTTAAGTCGAAGAAATTTTAAAAAAAAAAAAAAAAAAAAAAAAAAAAAATTGCGATCTTCATGAATAATATTTTTTAATTACGCTCAAAGAACACACGAATATATTAATTCATAAAATAAAGGTTTGTAAAAATCATTACAATCGGATAAAGCATGTAGGTGTTATAGTAAGTCCAAGAATTTTTTTTAAAATCGAAAAAAATTGTAAAATTGCGATTTTCATAAGAAGTAATTTTTCGATTGCGCTGAAAACGTGGTAGTTTTAAGTTCAGAGATTCCGAAGGCCTCCAGAAAATTTCATCGCATTTGGAGTAGGTTTAGCCGGAATCGTGTGCACAAACACACAAAAATACAGAAAGAAAAGAAAAGAAAAAAACAAAAAAAACAATCCGGATTTTTTCTTCAGTGTAATTAATTAATTAATCAATTAATCAATCAATCAATTAATTAAATTATTTATTTATTTATTTATTTATTTATTTATTTATTTATTTATTTATTTATTTATTTATTTATTTATTTACTTATAGTGTATGGTTTGTTGCACTAGGGACTCTAGGCCTATGTAACCAAGTGAAAGTGTGAGTAAAATTAAAAACGAACCTCGTGGTATAATATAATATATTATATATTACTGGATGAGCGTAGATTGATTGATTAATTAATTAATAATATTTATTTAGACAGGGATTAACGAAGCCAACTTGCTAAGGTGTTAGAGGGGGAGAGACGACCTCTTCCAACCAACTGTTTTAGGCCTAGTTTACTTACAAATTGGCCTAAATTGTACAACCAAGGTGTATGAATGAATGTTCTATATTGCAATTTGCAAATGCAACAAAACAAATAAGTTTGATATCAAGTGCTATTTCCGTCGTTATATCAGTCATCCAATAAGAAACATATTGGCTAATTCGAAACTCAACCATCATGTTTACGTTTTCGCACATGATGTGAAGACTCTAGGAAAAGTTGTGAAACTTGGACGTCAAGAAGATGATAACACGACAATCACACTCTTTGTTCTAGTACACATGGTTACCAGCATGACCGGTCCGTCTCTCTGCCTTGGTAACAAACATCCGTGTTTAGCTTGACCGATAAACAATCATTGATAACATAATGTTAATATCTACTGGACACATCAAGAGACGCACCTTACATTCTAGAACGTGAGTTTGATATGAAAGCGAGGTTGCGCGATCAATTCCTTGCCACTGGCAATCCTTACTGGAGATTCTCTCTCAACCGCAGCTTTTCCGCGTTTCCACGAACATTGAACATCTGGCATAAAAAGGCGTACGGTCAACACAGTAAGTCACTAAGGGTTTGGGGAGGGGGGGGGCGTGTGCCCCCTCCAACAAAAATACTCGTTTCCCCCCCCCCCCCAATTAGGCTAACAACCCACTGTTGGCATTCTTGAAAAGGCACAGATATTCACAAAAATTACCTCTAATGAGAAAATTTTTGTTAGTTTTTGTAATGCGTTAAAACGCACAGATTTTCATCAAAATGACATTAAAGGAGAAAAAATTCCGGGGGGCTTGCCCCCCCCCCCGACCTCCCACTCACCCATTCGAAATATCTATCAATTAATTGGTTGAAACCCCGCCTATATGAATTTCTGGATACACCACTGGCCCCCTTGCGATTTTTTTTGGATTTGCCACTGCTGGATTTGAGTCGCCCCCATGTCCAAACTCTAGTGACGCCATAGTGACGCCCATAGTTGACAGGACAGGACCGATGATGGTAGTGATGGCCGAGCGTCCTCAACACCTCACCTCAAGTGACGTGACGTCACGGCCACCTCGAGCGCACGTGCGTCCCCAGCTGATGTCTCTAGAGGACCGTGAGTGTGAGCGAGCGGAAGCTAGGAAGGAGCGCCTGATCACTTCACAGTTTTATCAAGCACGGGATGTGTGATGGGAGTTTTTGTCCCGTGTAGGCTATATGTACAGCGTTGCCGGGTTGCGCTCGTGTTGGTCACATCTCGCCAGTAGTGCCTCATACCACGTCTAGTGTGCATTACTCTTGTGCTACCTCCACACAGTGGCGTATCCTGCCAGGGGAAACAGGGGCTTGCCCCCCCCCCCCTTCCCCCGAAATCTTGATATCATATCCTGCAAAAATTGTCTAGGTTTACGCAAAAAATTGAATTCATCAATTAATTTCTCTTTTTCCGTTCAGCAAAGCCCCTTAACTTTTTCTAAAACCCAAAAACCACTTCAAAAATACGTATTTAAAAATAAATCATTCAATCACCCCCCCCCCCCCCCGGAAATATATTCCTGAATCCTGCGTACGCTACTGGTGTGATTGATTACATCATAATAAATCGCACAGTGGAAGTACCGTACAATATAGTGACAGATGAAGAGATGAGCAGTTGCCTAATACAAGGGTCGAACCTATGTCCCTTCTACGCCGCGTACACATAGCACTGTAGCACGTACATATAGTTCACAGAGAAATCTAGTGTAGTTCTAGCTTGCTCAAGATGTTTTTGACTGTTACATCAAAATCAAGTACCAACCACTCCGTTTTAAAATTTCCCTCCCTCCCATTCATTCTTTATGTTAGTAAACAATAAACATCAGCATCAGCAAATGCATCAACACTTTCTGCAAGAGTGCAGCAGACACAACGATACAAAGCCACTGGATGAAAATGTTTCTTTTTAGGTGACAAAAATAAATAAGGTCATTTGTGCAATTGTGTGTAATATGCCCTGCAGTTGACTAATGCGCGAGTCGAAACCCTTGGGTCTAGAATGTTTGCAGACTAGAGCTCTAACCTAGGGCTCCAACAGGCGAAGAGGAAACGAGTTCTGCACTCACATGAGCTGATGTCACCTGCATGGCAACTAGCCACACTCGACTACAACAATGAAACGAGAGAATGGAAACAGAGGACAAGCCACAGATTATACAAATTTATAGATTTAATAGTGATGGATTTTAACACACTAGGGCAGGCACGATGAGTGGTGAACTGGTGATAGATGACGATGAAGGACGATTACAAAAAAAAAACATGCCTTATGTGGTATTCGAACCCACGTCCTCGTAGAGAGAGCCATACGCTTCGGAGCAGCACCCTGATCGTATGTGTTACCGCGTTACCGCGAAGAGCAACATTCCCACAGTGCCGCTTCTCGTAAGGCCATCATAGCC
The DNA here is from genome assembly GCA_024449915.1 of Sweltsa coloradensis. Classification (NCBI taxonomy): domain Eukaryota; kingdom Metazoa; phylum Arthropoda; class Insecta; order Plecoptera; family Chloroperlidae; genus Sweltsa; species Sweltsa coloradensis. Next base: position 868,444 of record JAMZAV010000531.1, read on the forward strand.
CATCAACCTTTTCCCCCCAATGCCATCATTTCTACCTCTCGATAAAGGCCATGTTACACTTGTTGGCCTAAGGGAATTTATTTTTTCCCTTAAGGCCCAAAAGCGTATATGAATTTAAGGGAGAACGCTTCTGGCATGGTCTTTATCGACAGGTAGAAATGATGGCATTGGGGGGAAAAAGGTTGATAGCCTTAAGGGAAGCGGCACTGTGGGAAGATACCAAGGGGATGTTGTTTTTAAAAAACGCATTTTTTTCTTTTTACAAGAAAGTAACATTATTACCCACCTTGGCTGAAAGTTTCACAATACTAGAAACTAGACTATAGGCCTCCGAAGTAGCCGCGCGCGCGCCCACCGTCGATCCCTAGCGGCAACTCGGGAGGAGTTTAGAAGGTGACACGATTTTAAAATGGCTGGTGTAAACCATAGGATCGTTAGTCACCCAACGCTTACACTGTGTGTGCTCACTGAAAACTACTAACGGTAACAACAGTGAATTGACCAATTTCAAATTTGTAAGGGGATGTAACAATTAACAAAAGTTGACTTTCCTTTGAAGAATGAGTGATGTCAAATAAACTAGGAAAACGCTTAAGTCCCGCCGCGTTGTTGGATGAGCGTATATGGTGCATTGAGCTGCCATGTGTTTACGCGGATTTTCTGTTGTTTCTGTGAAAAAATCATTACTGAGTCGAAGAATTTTTTTATATTAAATTAAATTAAATAAAAAATTAACGTTTTTTTTTAATTAAACTAAATTAAATAAAAAATTACCGTAACTAAATTTTTTAATTAATCGTAATTTTTAAAAAAGAAAAAAATCGTAAAATTGCAATTTTCATAAGAAATAATTATTCGATTGCACACAAATTTAAACACAAATAGAGAAATTCATGAAATGAAGGTTCTAAAAAAAAAATCATTACAATAGAATAAAACACGTAGGTGTTATAAGTCAAAGAATTGTTTTAAAAAGAAAAAAAAAACGTAAAATTACGATTTTCATGAGAAATAATTTTTCGATTACGCTCAAATTTCACACGAATAACTTTATTCATAAAATTAAGGTTCTGTGAAAAAATCATTACAATCGGATAAAGCATGTAGGTGTTATAAGTCGAAGAAATTTCTTTAAAAATCGAAAAAAAATCGTAAAATTGCGTTTTTTATGAGAAAAATTTCCCGATTGCGCTCAAAAACGTGGCAGTTCTAAGTTCAGAGATTTCGAAGGCCTCCATAAAATTTCATCGCAATCGGAGTATCGGTTTAGCCGGAATCGTGTTAACAAACACACAAAAATACAAAAAAAAAAAAAAAAAAAAAAAAAAACATTCCGGATTTTTTTCTCCAGTGTAGTGAAATGGAATCTTCGCTTCGCTCGCTACGCTCGCTACGCTCATCCAATAAATAAACAAAATATTATTTTGGCCATTATTTGACCGGCGTGCCATCCCTATGCACATGTAGTTTTGTGTACAACAGCTCTGTAAGATTGTTCGACACAGGCAGATAAGAGGATTGAACAACACGTTACTTGTTTTTGTTGTTTTTATTTATGACAATTTTGAATACAAATATTTTGGAATGACGTAAAATAACCCTCCAACCGAAGTCTACAGTAAAGATTTCTTCGATTCCTGATAAACACAATCTCATTCTCAATCTTATATCATCCGAACTTCATCAACTAAATATCAAAAATATGATTTTAATTTTCCAGTCGCATTTGTAGGATATAAACAAATTTCGAAAATTTTCTAATCTTATTTCAATCTTATTTCTAAATGTTTTTTTTTATCGGTGTTTGGGGCTGAGGCGAGAGTAAACACCTATAAGTTCGTTGCTCAATGGCATGTGTTCTAAATCTAAATTATTTATGACGGTGTGTGGACCTAGTGATGAGTACCCCACTGCAAGTAAGCCCACTAGTGCAGAACTAATAACGTTACGCAATATAGTCATAACTCATAAGGAAATTCCGCTTTCCCAACTACTCTGGTGACAATTTTCCCAGATTTCCTCCAAAGCGGAAGCGGAAACGAAACGCAAAGTCATTACTACGAAGAAAATTCACGTGCATAACGACATACGAAATTATATAGGACTACATTACATTCATGTAAAATGTGGTCACAGTTTTAGTTTGCGTAAGTGTGGTTCCTCTTGCACCTAACAATGCACACACGAACTCCACCAAGACAATCATGAATCAAGTATATGCGTTGTGGCCACTGGACTGGTCAAGTGGTAGTGAGAGTGAGAGATGAGAACACTCAATTTGGATAGTAAAGTTTGAAGCCGAAAGACCTGGGTTCGATACCCGAGACACATTTTACGAAAATGTACATCATTTCAATTTTGTTTTTAATTTTAAAGCGGTAGCAAGATTTCAAACAGCGTGTTTCATTCTCAAGAAGCATAATGGGTTACATATGCATAACCATTAGAAATATATAACGTTAACGAAATAATAAGGCACCCGCAACCAAAAATGAAACAATATTATATTATTTGTGTTCAAAGCAATTAATTAACAATGGTTGACAAAAAGGCTCGTAAAAGGGTAGGGTGGGTCTGCCTGACCAATCGACATCGAAGCTATATTGGACTCAATTAACATTTAGGCTAGACATAGTGAGGTGTTTGTCAAATGTCAATACACAATACCAACATGGCTAAATCAACAGAGAGAGAAACGACTTTGACCTAGTTTTTGGTGCGTTTACGCCCACCGATTCGCAAAATAAAACAAATTAGCTATTCTAGTAGCCAGGAAGGCAGGCGTTGATTCGCATGAAAACACGGAAGCCAAAAAACTAAAAATACAAAGATTGGGGAATACCTAACTGACTTGCGGAGTATTTTTTTTTTAATTCTAGAATTGTTATGAGTTATGACTTATGACCTATCAAAATAACTTGAAAGTAAAAACATAATTAACCCGTAATATCGTGGTATTTCTCAATTACTTTCCGGTAATATGGGCAAGGTAAACACGAACACGCAGTACACAGATGCCAGCTGTTCCCTTGAACAAGTTCAACAGGCTGACATCCTTGAAACTGGTGACGTCATCTATAAACAAGTTCGCAGGTGACTCAGACTCTCAGCGACAACAAACATGGCGGCTGCATAATCACGGAATGAGCCCACCGCCTACTAGGTTAGCGGTGACGTCCGCAAGAATCTGACTCTAAACAAATTTTTAATAGGGTTCATTATAATTACTAGGAAAACGCTTAAGTCCCGCCGCGTTGTTGGATGAGCGTAATATTGGTGCATTGAGCTGCCATTGTGTTATGCGTTTTCTGTTGTTCTGTGAAAAAATTATTACTTAGTCGAAGATTTTTTAAAAATTAAATTAAATAAAATTAAAAATTTACTTAATTTTTTATTAATCGTAATTTTAAAAAAAGAAAATATCGTAAAATTGCGATTTTCATAAGAAAAAATGATTCGAATGCGCTCAAATTTTACACGAATATAAAAATACATAAAATTAAGGTTCTGTGAAGAAAATCATTACAATAGGATAAAGCATGTAGTTGTTATAAGTCAAAGAATTGATTTAAAAAGAAAAAAAACGTAAAATTTCGATTTTCATGAGAAATAATTTTTCGAATGCACTCAAATTTCACAAGAATATCTAAATTCATGAAATTAAGGTTCTGTGAAAAATCATTAAAATCGGATTAAGCATGTAGGTGTTATAAGTCGATGAAATTTTTTAAAAATCGAAAAAAATCGTAAAATTGCGATTTTTATGAGAAAATTTTTTTCGATTGCGCTCAAAAACGTGGCAGTTCTAAGTTCAGAGATTTCGAAGGCCTCCATAAAATTTCATCACAATTGGAGTATCGGTTTAGCCGGAATCGTGTTAACAAACACACAATAATACAAACAGAAAAAAAAAAAAAGAAAGAAAAACATCCAAATATTCAGACGTCATTCCTGATGCATCCAAGTAGGCCTACAATAATACTTCATGATCCCATACTTGAACATGATAACACAACAATGAAATTACTAAGGCATAGACAGCTGTCAACTTATTATAAATGGAAACAAATATAACCTATAAAAAACTAAGCTTCTAGCAAACATTTTAGTTGAAATAGGTCCTAAGCATTCAATCATTTAAATTTCTCAAGTTGTCGCATTTGTTTCTCGTTGCGACGAGTCATAGTCGTCTGTTTTTAGGGAGAGCTTTTTAGGGGTGCAGAAAAAAGTGAATCGCATTTCGCATGGCTAGTATGAATTCTATTTAGGCCCTATGATCAAAAATCCAAAATGGTGGAAAAGAACAAAACGGAGAAATTGCAAAAATCTCGGTAGGCTAATTTCAAAACAAGCTAACATGCTAAATTTTGAAACCATAAAAATGTAACGCATATTTAGAAAAATCATATAAAAATAATGTTTCTAGCTAAGAATTGAAAACAATGGATTAATAAAAAACTAATGGGCTAGGCCTACATTAAACTCATAATTTGCCCAGAAATTATAATTATTGTCCAAAAAAAAATAGTAGTAGGCCTATTAAAATAACAGAAAAAACTTACAATTTAATTTTGTATCCTGTAGGCCTAAGACCTTAATTTCTTTTTTTATGGATTTCCAATGGGTTAGTCCTACTCTTAAGATACTTTTGAGAGACTTGCCCCAAAAAAATCCAATCGAAACCGTAGGCCTATTTTGAGTCAAAATTTGGCGGCCATGATAAATGACGTCACACTACTATAGTCTACGCCACGATACACAAGGCAGTGGCTTGAAAGAACGTAACTCCCCGACGACATGGCACGGCATATAATCTCGGAATCAAGCCCGAGACACCGACAAAGAGAGACACCGCGTCCCGTGGGTTGAAACGAGGATCATTTCATATAAGAACCATGTCGTAATAACATGAATCGCGAAGGCCGCATTCCTTTCAGTGTATAATACTGATCAGAGGTCAATGGGCTAAGCTA